>JAJEKV010000047.1:10726700-10971700 GCA_021234155.1 Isoetes taiwanensis
TCGGTAGCGCTGGGTTTGTGTTGCTAGCAGCCTCACTCTACTTTTTGCTGCCAAGTATAGTGGGTTTGGCGAAAGCTTTATATTTCTATCGTAATTATATATGTGGTGATATGAGGAATACATGTCTCCCTTAAATAACCGCATGGACGGTGGGCATTAGGATGATTTGTTTTATCATTGTGTTGCCAGTAGTTGGAGCACGGAAGGTAACGATGTCTTCTGTATGCTTGTTTCATTAACGGTCTGTTTGGAATGAGGCCACTTTTAAGGCGCTCAGGCAGACCCAAGCGTTTGCGGCCAGCTGTTGCAAGATTGCACCAAACTGAAAAATGTTGGAAGAAGGAAGCGGATTCATGGGAACATTATTGGCAAGCAGAGCATGTATCTAAGCAACATTTATTAACATGTACATCAAGTGTGGGGAGCAGATTGGATGCCCAGATTATATTTTAATAGGATGCCTGCAAGAGAAATGTTGTCTCTTGGAACATATTGATTTCAGGATATGCCCTTGGGGATAAATGCAGCCTTGGATATTTTCATGCAGATGGAACATGATTTCATAAAACAAACCAAAGTGACTATGGTGAGTGTTCTAAGTGCGTGTACCAATATAAGATTTTTTTAGAGCAGGAAAACGGTTACATGCAATTATTCTAAAAAAAAGCCACGACTCGGATGTTGTTATTGGTTGTACTTTAGTTGACATGTATTCAAAATGTGGAAGGATTTTTCGATTCTTGCATTGTGTTTGAAAGGTTGCCAAATCGGATGTCTTTATATGGACTGCAATTATTGCAGGATATGCTCAAAATGGCAAGGGAAAGAAGGCCCTTGAGCTATGTAGAGAAATGCGTGAAGATGGCATAAAACCAAACAAAGCTACCTTTGTCAGTATACTAGCTGCCTGTGCGACAATTCAAAGTATGGAACATGGTAAGATGGTGCACTCTGACATAGAGAAAAATGGCTTTCAAGTTGATGTATTTATTGGTAGCAGCCTTGTAGATATGTATTCAAAATGTGGAAACATTGAAAATGCTCGACTAGTGTTTGGTACCATGCTTGTTAGGAACATTGTGGCTTGGAATGCAATGATTGCAGGATATATTCAGCATAGGAGTGGGAAAGAAGCTTTTAAACTTTTCACAGAGATGCTAGAAGAAGAAATTAAGCCAGACAATGCAACTTTTTCCAGCATGCTTGCTGCATGCACGGATGAATCAGCCTTGGCACGTGGAAGATATCTTCATGCTCATAGTCTTTTAAGTAGATATAAACAAAACGTTTTTGTTGGCAGTGCACTAATTGATATGTATATGAGGTGTCAAAGTATCAACGGTGCCTTCCATCAATTTAGTACAATGGCCATGCATAATGTGGCTACCTGGAACACAATGATCATGGGATTTGCACGGCTGAAATGGAATGGAGGCATTGAGACTCTTTAAAGAAATGTGCTTAGAAGCGGAGGAACCAGATAATTTTACTTACATCTGCATTCTCCTGCAGTTTCTACTACGGGGAGCACTTGAAACAGCGAAGTGGATCCATTCAAAGTGATTGTGCAGGGATGGCATTCGCATGTTTCTGTCAGCAACACACTAGTTGATATGTATGCAAAATGTGGAAATGTACAGGAAGCTCGTAAAGTACAGGGCATCCTCAGTCCTTTGATGTGGTCTCATGGAATGCAATAATTTCAGCTTATGCATGGCATGGAGATGCCAAGACAGTTATGAATTTATTTCACAGAATGCAAGAAGAATCTGAGAGACCGACTGACATAACTTTTCTTTCTGTACTCACTGTATGTAGTCATGCATGGTTTGTGGATGAATGTCATTTCTACTTCTGTTCAATGTATCTAGAGCACAATATTATGCAAAAGGAAGAACACTATGCATGTCTTGCAGATACGCTTGCACACGGGGAGAGGCTCGATGAGGCAGAAACGGTAATCACAATGATACCAATTAATGCAACAACTGATATGTGGATGTCAATCATTGGGTCGTATATGTTTTGTAGTGCTGTTGTATAAGCAGGCTTCCCACAGCAATTATGACCTATCCACATGGAGATTCTTTCTCTACTCCACATTTTCAGGTGGACAATTTTGAACTTGTCCCCCTCCATGGGTAGAGATTTAATGATGGACCATAGCCAAGAGGATGTTTTGTGCCAAACAGGTCTCTTATTCCACTGGACATGGTCTTCCAACAAGTTATGCCCAATTGCTCAAGGGGATAGTTAAATTATTAAGCTGACTGAACAGATGGAAAAACTCGTGATGGATAAGGACAGTGGTGAGGACTGAGAACTTACTTTGTTATGGTTGTTTTCAAGGTAATGAAAGGTCAACTCAGGGCACACTAAATTAAGTACAGGGCATCACATTCTAAAAGATAAAATGTGTATTGCTGCTTTTGGATTTTTAAACGCCTCTAAACAATGTTCGACCCCTCAAATGAACCAAATGGAGCACTGGACTGCTCTGACAAGGAGTATAATTAGAAAGCAGAAATGTTACTACACTTACTGAGAATCCCCACTATGAGCGATAGTAACTATGCTGGAAGCTATTTTGGCTATGGTCTCTATATATAAGGGGCGATTCCTAGTTTTTGTATCAGAGGTTTACATGTCCACTTTTCACTGAAAATAGATTGTGGAAAGAGCTTCACGGTCATACTTTCAGACCTGACATGAGAAAGAAGATAAATGTTGTGACATCAATGTAGCATACGAAATTATTTGCTGCTGGTATGAAAAACATATATGAGACAATTGAAAGGTGAGATGGAATTGGAGACAGTCACTGCCTCTGGTTTGGTTGAATTTGTACTCATTGCGTATGTTGCAGCATTTCCCGGCTTTTTAAAGAGTTGAAGTGTGCATGCCTACTAATGTGTCTATCGGGCATATGCTCATCGTTAATTATATTGTGAGGAATACTATTTACCTCACTGAGTAAATCTGAAATTAAAATGGCTTGAAATATTTTTCTTCATTGGCGCTAATTCACTGGTGAGCTTGGCATTGTAGTGGTTATGCAAAATACCTATCTAGTATTCCTAAGTTCGGACATGGCAGATTATCTAAAGCAAGAGAGCAGAATTCGACATGACGTGTTTCTAATAGAATTTCTTGTTTAATTTGTCAAAAGAATCTTTCAGATTTGAAATTCTGTATGAGTTTTAAAAGTATTAAAGTCTGTATACTAGTTTTTAGACGAAAATTTACGGAACATACAAAACAGTGCACCGTGCAGCATATAGAACATACAAAATGAGAATGTGGTTTTATTACTAGGTAGGTACAGCCATAAATTTGTCATGGAAACATTCATTTTTCCAATAACAAATTTCACAAGAAAGTGACAATCTTGCAGAGGATTCAACAGAGATGTAAACCATCCCCAAAGACAAGTCAAAGATCCTCATTTTACTCGTACAGGTCATACTTGGTATTCATGACAAATTTCACAGAAAACTAACAAATTGGCAGAGGATTTAACAGAGATGTAAAGTATCGCCAAATACAGGCCCAAGATCTTTCATTTACTCATACAAGTCATACTTGCTATTTATTTCTATTCACTGATGGAGCTCTTCTTCTCCTTTGCTGAACTATGAATAAGCACATAGCCATGCTGAACCTTACTTGTCTCAGCGCCATATTAAATTGACAGTCTGTATGGATTGAATCCTACTGTGAGGTAATGTGTTACATCTCTCATAAAAACTGCAACCCATAAAAAAATGGACAATAGCATATATTAAACAGATTGTGAACTTTCAGAAAGCAAACTCCTCCTCTCCATTTGTTGCCCCGTCATACTAATGCTTGAAAGCCGTCTTCTCTCCTTTTGCTCGAGTTCTTTAACTTTTTCCAATTCTATTTCATGCTCCCGAATCTTTGATAATCTTGCAAGATTTTGTTCCATTTCTGGAGCAAATAAATTAAAAAAAGATGACGATCATTGTAAGAAACCAACGCCGTGCCTTCAAGGTTAATATATATATACATACCTTTCAATTGTTGTGGTGTTGCACCTGCACTCTGTGCAAGGAAAAATGGTTTCAAGTACTTCTCGTCAATAGAATGAAATGATGTCCTAGAAAGTTGATCATGGGTTATAGAAACAAGGTTTGTAAAGAAGAAATGAAAATATCATCCTTTGTATATAACTTACTGAGCTTTTAGCTGGAGTAACTTCTTTCTTAACGTAGCCTTCTTTGCCATTAGAGCTTTAAGGCCTTTTGCTTCTGGCCCATTTCCAAGTTCATCAAGATCCTGTAAAGACAAGGCCTTCATATTTCAAAATAGTTATTTAGTTATTGACTAGACTTGCAAATTTGCTAATTATCTGTCCAGCCTAGCAGGATCAATTCATATGATTAAAAGCAGGAAGCTCTACGTTTACATGACTTCCTCCGTGCCTTTAAATAAGCTTAAAAACACTACCTGAATCTCCTCACTTTGAATGGCATTCGTTAAATGCTCCATATCTGCATCATCATCCTGTACAACGTATTATTAACACCTTGAACACAGAAGAAAATAGGAAAAGTAAGCTTGCCTCCCCCTCATATCCTGGTCCATGGCACTCTATGTCCAGAAATTTCAAAAAGTATGATGTGGACCCCCCAACAACAATCACCTGTTAGAAGCAAAATGAAGCTCTAGAAGCCCATTACAGGAAAAGGCGTTTATAACACCATTACGTACTGTAAAGAAAACAGTGAATAAGGTGGATGTCAAAAGGACTCGTCCATGCTGTTGTGGTAAATCTGTAGCAGACTGCAAGGCTAAGGCAAATGCCATTGCACCTCGAAGACCTAAAATATACTCAACATCAAACATGGATATCAGAAAAGATGATGATTTGTAGAAATACATACCACTATACCAGAGAGCATGCTGATGATTCATAGGAATGTGCCTTGTTGGCTCTCGAAAGTAGTTAACAAGGGCAGCACAGGGATAAACATTTAGTGCTCTGCCTATCCACATCCACGTCTTTGTTCAGGTGCAATAAGCTTCAATCATTAAAACTAATATATAAATTATTTATTAAATAACATGACGATCAATCACAGTGACATACCTTGCCATAAAAATGCTGAGCTGTAATAAGATAACACATAAGTCGCAATGAGTCAAGGACACGTCTCTTCATGCTTACGCCAATTTAATTAAGCACTTAATAGGTTTCAATGCCAAGATTAAATCTTAGAAACGAAAACAAAAGATGGAAAGCATACAATAGTGAAAAATGTGAACCCCATATGGTGCCAGCTTTGCTTTTCAATAAATAGGGCAACCCCAATGTAAATAAATCTGCCAAGAATAGATCAACAAATCAAAGTTAGAATTTGAGACCTCTGTCATTCCTATCAATGCACTATGCTCAGAAAATAACCTACACAAACGTTTCAGAAAGTTTGGCTAGCATCTCAAAGAAGCCTGATGCCATTTCTTGTGCTTCTGGTGACAAATTTGATGCCGTGTAATATTTCATTGTCTGACATAGTAAAAGCCAGATGTCAATCAACATACCCAATCAACCATGAAACAAATTAGTCAACATCACTGATAGCATCCATTTTATAATCTTAACACTGGAAAGACGTATATCCACATCATAAAGAACCTTACTATGCCAGCAAATAAGATGGCCACTATTCCTGACAACCCAAGCGCATCCGCTAGATTGTATGCAAGGTACGGAAACAAAGCCGTTAGGCAGGACTCCAATACAGCAAGCCTGTGCTTCATTATATAGATCAGAACCTAAAGCTTTGGAGAAAACATCAAAGTGACCTCACAAAGACTTTAAGATGCTAAAACTCCGATGCAGAGGTTAGACAAATGACCCTAGCTTACCCTTTTTCCTGCAGATGACAACGTTTAAATAAGAGTGCACTAAGCATTGCTGTCAGTACACCTGTGCAAGAGAAATAAGGATAATTATGACACTGGTGAGTATATATTCATCTGAACTGAAAACAAGGCATTACCAATTGAAAAAGACCCTATTAGAATGACGATGAAGGAGGAAAGAGCTCCAAATACTCCCCCACCCGCAGCTGTTGGTTTTATGAATGAAAGAACAGTTCTGTGACCAGAAATTAGCTCAATTTAGTGCAGTGCTGTAGAACTCTGATAACAGAGAAGTACAACATGGGTGATTAAGAAAACATCACATCAGACCAGGTTGTTGCTTACTTGTACATAACAATAGCAACCTGCAAAAATATGCGTTAATTTCAGTATACAGTGTCTTAATCATGTGCAATTGTCTTTAAACACACTAACAACACAAATAGAGCATCTTAACCATATTCATAAATAAAGCATCTAACCATGTTCATTAACATACTGCATCATTTAATGCAGATTCTCCAAATACATAAGCATACAGGTTTGGGTCGACGCCTAATTCCTGCAAAAGATAGAGCATTAGATTAGGTAGCGAAACACAAAAACATCTCAAAATACACTTCGTTTATAATGGACTCGATCATGAATGCACGAGCCAATGCTTGTACCAACCACTTCATCCTAATGTACCCAAGGCCATGGACAAAATGCACATTGCCTTTTTAAGAGAAATGGGCCCCAAATAAGCATGTGGGTTGCTTCAAGGAAAAATGTCTTCCACTATTTATGCTTGAGATTCCAATATATGAGATCAGCAGACAAGTTCTTTAATATGAAATCGATAAAGACTTTCCATTTTTGCCAAAAGCCACTAGAGGAATTGGTGCAGTGCGGAAAAACCTTAGGATGGCATTTCCCTACAACCATGCAATGCATCAGGCTTCTTCAAATCGGACAGGGCCATAACAGATTAAATGTAGGGCAGAAATGAAGTATTGTGCTTTCCAAACACACTTCGTATGCATGGTTCAAAAAACATGGCCTTAAACGTCTTTCTGTTTGCCATGTAAAGTGCAGATGTGCCATGAATTTACTTTAAAAACTTTGTTGCCCCTGAAGATGATTAGATTAGATTGAATTGTAAATATAATCAGCTTGGAAAGAGTGGAAAGTATAGAGAAAGTATAGAGAATCCTTGCTTAACTATAAATCCTTGTTTTCCATGCCACTTGTGCATCAGTCAGTTCAACTTCTTGACCATTAACATGGTTGTGGGGTGTTTCAGCAAGCCAGTAGGCAGCTGATATAGATACAAAATATTGGTCTGGAATTAGGACACTGCTTAGTTGTTTGAAATTCCTTTCTTGGTCATTGGCTTAAAGATCAATGCAGCCTGCATCTTCTTGCACCAGAGAATGATTCAAAAGGACTTTAGTGACTATGTCAACATAGAAAACGTGTAAAAATGCTTATAACATCAACGGTGCATTTGTTAAAGCTCCAGAATCATGCCCAATGCTATTACAGCTTATGAGATAACTATCCCTGAATTTTATGGTTAAACTTCCTGAGCGTTTTACGACACTCAAAGTTGCAAAACATTCCAGACGATGTCATAGGAAGTTCGATATGCCTTGAGATTATACACCTAGAACTACTATTAAATGATGCAACTCAGAGAAATATTTCATTTTAGGAGGTGGTGGCAACTTATGCATGCATACAAACCTCTCAGGAACTTACATGAAAAATGGCAAGAACTGTAACAGGGTCTGTGGCTGATATCAAAGAACCATATGCCAAACAAACAAGAAATGGCATTGAATCTGTCCAATGAAAACGTCCGAACATATACCTGATTACACAATGTGGTATCTGTTAGTCGCTTTCCATGAAGTAGAACAATGCATTCTCTTATCAGTTATTACTTGTATACAGACAGATATTACTGGAGGAACCTTTCTAACCCCACCCAATCACCATTTGAAATGTTCGACAACCCCCAAAACAACCAAAAAAAGAAGAAGAGGAAGACAGAAAAAAGCCTGGAATCAAGCCAGGAGAAGCATTACCTTAATTGCTTGAGTTTATATCTGCAGAAGCAGATTAGAGTGCCGATTCAAAAAACCATGGGAAAGGTATAATGGGATCAAACAGCCATTTTCAATCAATGTAGCAAATTTGCCATGTAATAGTGGGAAACGAACAATCGCAATTTAGCAGCATATTATTTTAAACAGTACAAACATTTAATTCTATTGCTCATGTTATTCCTTTAATCGAACATAGCCTTATCCCATTCACGATTCCCAAGCCTTTCTAAAGTCATGCACAGAACAGTGTAGCGACTAGTTAGCCCATCCAGAAAGAAAATAGTAAATTGTTACGTCATCTTATTACATCCACGTATGCTCCTGAATCACTTATCAAAGTGAGTTATAATCAATGTGAATTTAAGAATCCAGAGGCCAACTATCTGGACCCTGCTAGCACATTTTAAGTTCAGCCTTCGCAACTCCTTGACCTCCAAATGTATCTTGGAATTATTCACTCAACAAATATGCACTGTCCTATCATCTCTAAAACATGCTCATCGATCTACTTAAAATTTTAAGGATCGAGAGACCAACTATTTAGGCCCTGATGCATACATATTCCAAGTTCAGCCATTTATTTCCTTGACCTCCGAATGTTATCTTTCATCGGTGTTCCATAGACGTTAATAATTTCTTTTTGTCTTTTTCTATCTCTTAAAGAGCCTTTGTGCTAGACTGCGCGAATAAGGGAGTACCAAATAGCCATAATGTAGAATTGGTCCTTTGGCTACACTATTACTTCGTACAGAGAAAGGAGAAAGGCAAAAATAATCATCTACTTTAATACTGAATATAACCCTTATAGAAGTGTCCTTAGTTGGAAAAATTATATATATTTTTCTTTCCCAAACCTCCCAAGAAGTCCAGATACTCATTCTATACATTTAGGCAGCTAGTTTGTAATACTTACATCAATATACCAACACCGAATATTGAAAGGAATGTCCCCAATAATGTGAAAGTGCATATTGCTCCAAAGTTTCTGAAAAATGGTTTCTGCAAATAGAATAGAAAACACTTGAGTGAGTAAGCATGTGCAGCAAATGCACAGCTTGATTGCCATAAAATGGCAAAAGCATAGTGCTTACGGTTCGTAAGCTCCATCCAGACTCAGTGCAGCTCTTCTGTCAAGGAATACTAACGTGCTAGCTCTCGAATAAATAAATGACATGTTGAAACAAAACATTAAAAGAAATAAAATAAATGACATGTTGAAACAAAGCATTAAAAGAAGGATATAACATAATCGGGGGTAATAAGAAGTAGAAAAAAAAGCTCTCATTGAAGTTAAGCCATTTCCTGCAACATCACGTGCAGCAGTTTAATGACAGCCATACACGAAACCTAGATGATAAACAGATGGCATCGAACTTCCTAGTTTCTGCATGACGAGAACTAAAAAAATAAAACACCCACCTGAATGCATGTTCATGTCCAGCTAACTTCACAATTAGCCCCACAAGGACCCCTGTAAGGCAGGAAATTACCTGTCAAAATTTTACAAAGGTGTTATTACATTTTAAATTAGAGCTCCATAGAGATACCAAGTGCAAGCGCTGATCCTGCTTCATGAATCACCATGATTTTTCTGCGCCTCAGTACATGACCAATTAGGAATGTAAACCCCAGCATTATTATCTGAACCGAAATCGTCACACTTGCCACATTAATTACTTCCTCCCCTTCAGCTTCAAATTCCACATGGGACGATCCAGCAGCAGCAGTATAATCTAGACCTGCCCCAGCTGGTATGTAGTCCATTCTCGGTTACAGGCTTAATTCTTCTGCATTACTAAGAAATCAGATCCAAATTGATCTAGGCACTGTACAATCCGGCAAGTAGGACGTCATGAATAAATTGGCAAATGAAAGGGTCAGACGGTTATGAAGTGGGCGAATGTTTTTCAAAAACAATATAATTTTATAATTTGGAAAACGGAGCCCGTATATATGGGACGCCGTATGTTATAGTCACGGGCAAAAAAATGTTATTACACGGCATTTTTGTGGACAGCAGATTTTTTGCCATTTAAGGCTGGCTATAACATGTTCACGTCCGGCATTTATCGCGATGGGAGGAGGTGTATTTGTTTAAAGGGAAAATTACTCAAATACCCTTAATTTTTTAGGTATTTCTCAGAATGCCCTTCACATTTTCTAAATCCCGAAAATGCCTCTTTATTTTTCCTCGACCCATCCATCTCTGCGTTGTCTTATATCTCCATGTTTCCTGCGACCCATCCTTATCTGATGCATTTCAACCTCCGGTTCTTATCAAATGTCTGTTGTTTTGGATTCTGTATCGATTCCTCACACTGGCAGAAAGATAACGATGAATATAGAACCCCTAAAATCTGTTTTCGAGCAACAAAAAACAGTAAGCTAACATGCAGGTCTGATATGCAAGGCTTTGGTTGAAGCATCTGTAAGTACTTCAAATGCTTGAGGTGGCTTATAATTTTAAGAAGTATATAAGAATTCAGAAACTTAAAGCAAAAATTCTTAAATATTTCATACCAGCAAAGAATAGCAGTTTGAAAATTATAAGACAAAAAAGTTTGATCTATAAATTTGTAAAGCAAAATTCAGAGGTTTGGTACTCTTACTTGTTCTCTTCATTGGCTTATACATTAAACAGATGATTCCAATATTTTCTGCTCATACCCTGGCTTTCCAGGATGGATCAAAACAACCAATGAATCAAAACAAATGTGTTTCTGCTTGATCAATGTGATCAAATGGGATTCCTACAAGTCCGCTCGTTGTGGCCATTATTACCACAACGTGTACATTTGTAAATACGTTTTGCTCTAGTCTTGTCTTTTGTACGTTCATGCTTCCTCTTAGGCCTACCGAGA
Organism: Isoetes taiwanensis; assembly: GCA_021234155.1. Lineage (NCBI taxonomy): Eukaryota > Viridiplantae > Streptophyta > Lycopodiopsida > Isoetales > Isoetaceae > Isoetes > Isoetes taiwanensis. Next base: position 10,737,544 of record JAJEKV010000047.1, read on the forward strand.
GGACGCCTTATTGCAGGTGGAAGCATTTCAGTCTCTTCTAGTTGGTTAAGATTGGCTGGATAAATAGCTCCAGCATATGAACTGCAATAAGAACTCAATAGCCACGATGTGCATATAATTCTGGGCGTTGCCTTCTGAACAAAATTGCAGCCATGGCATGAGCACAAGGCAACTCAAGCGTCTGCCAATCCAAACATGTACATGTCCTAGTCTCAATATTCACAACATAAGAATGCTCGGGACCATGCACTTAAAAAACAAATGCATCAGAAGGAAAAATTCCATACCTTCTAGCACGTTCAGTTACCCTTTCAATGTGTTGTTGTGCATTTTCACTAATGCAAATGCAGCATTTTCGCCACAAGCCGTCAACAATGCTTGTTCCTCATTATAATTCCTGTAAAAATGCTCACAAGTTGCCTCCGAATAATTTCCAATATTAATAGTAAAGGCTTGTCTCTGGCTTCAAGTAGCCAAGAGTTCAAAGCCTCTGCAATGTTAGACGTTAGATGACCGTAACGCTTTCCCTTGAATTGTGCAGTGCCCCAATGCTCCGCTGGTGTAGATGGAAGTATCCAATCAGTTGCATCATTATTGATTCCTCTCATGCGCATAATGGCTTCATTGAACCCGTCTATAGATTGTGCATATGCAGCTTTCCAAAACAACTGGATGAACTCACCATTGTTGCACTTCTTTTTCAGATTTGCATCAAGATACCTCATACAAAAAGCATGTTCACAATCTGGAAACACAAGATCCATAGCTGGCAACAATCCCTTCACTCTATCAAACACAAAAGCAATAGGATCTGTAACCTGAATACTATTGTGTAACAACTGCAAGAACCAAATCCAATTGTCTTCATTTTCGTTGTCAATGAATTCGAATGCAATAGGATAAAGCGCTCCATTTGCATCAATGCCTGTTGCACATAGTAAATGGCCAAGGTACTTGCCTGTTAGAAACGTCCCATCTAAACCAATGAATGGATGACAATATTTCCATCCTTGAAGACAAGAACCAAATGCCAAAAAAAGTCTGTAAAATCTGTCATCCGCAGTTTGTTGCACAAGAGCTACTGTACCTGGATTGGCTATTGCAATTGATTCACAATATCCTACAACTTTCTTATATGCTGCAGAGTAATCCCTATGAATCAAACCAAGAGCATGTTTGATAGCAATATAAGCAATTTTGTAACTTATTTCCGTACCAGTTTCCCTTCTACTAATCTGTCTGTAACTGTTTTGGCTTGTAACTTGAATCATCTCTTATCTTTCCAATAAACTTTGTAGCCAACATGACAACAGAAGCTTCTTTGTTGCCTAGCTTGGTTATGCCTCCACAAGTATGCATGCTACGGTTTGGTGGAAAGTATTTTTGGAATTGTTTTTAGTGATTTCCCTAAAGTTTTATGGATTTTGGAAGCTGAGAAAATTTTCCGATTTGCCAAAAATCGGTGAAAAAATTTGGGGTCCATGTTCAAAAATTTTCCTTTTTGCATTTTCCGGATGTATGCCACGAATATTTCCCTTTCTGTGCACTAGCAGACGGGTATGCAAGGGATAGATCCACCTTAGATTTGCAATTTCGACCACTGACTTGGCTGAAAGAACCTAATCGGCTGTTTTTCTCTCGGCTGTTTTTCTCTGGATGTTTGAGCATTTACATGCAGACAAATCCGGCTCTCTTGCAAGGGTGATAGGTTTTGCACTTTCTTCCAATCGACCATCTGATAGAAACCAATCTTGCTTGCATCTAATTTTTAGATTTGAATACTCTCTGGTAAGTTTGCTAAGCTCGACCATTTCTTTCTTGGCGCTCATGTTCCATTTATGAACGATGGCTCATGTGTTTCATCATAATTTGTCGAAAAATTGTTTTATTTCTTGAAGAGCATCGGAACTGGTGTGTTTTCTTCGTTATTTTTATTGCATGTAATTCGAATAGCTACACCTAACTGAGATAGACACTTTGTCATTTTGTGTTCAAATAAGAATGCACCTATTGTATTACAAATGTTATTCATTCTGAGAACCTAAATCTTGCTATGCTCTTTTGATGTGTCAACACCTTTTTTATTCTGTCAGTTGTTGCCCTGTTTGCAGATTATTTGTTTTCGCCTTGCACGAAATTATTCTTCTTTGGCAAACAGGTGCGATAAAGACCTAAGTTCCTTTGTAAGTACTAAATTGGAAAAGTATTTTCTACTTTTGCTATTTCTATACACATGCCTTCTATGATTACATTGTCCTGGAATCTTGAGAGAAATATTTAAGATATGCTTACCGGCTAAAAGTGACACACATAAAGAGGTGGTTAGATATATCTGACTAATTGTTGTTTCACATGGTAATATTCTGAATATGTGAAAATTTAGTTTTATGCTATCTATGAAAAGTCTTATCTTGATATATGAATGTTCTAGAAAAGCAATGGTGAGATTGAAATAGCAAAGGTAAGTTCACCTTCTTACTAGATGTGATTAAGTTAAAGTCAAAGGCATGATCATTTGTTGATCTTAGCTTGACACATAAAAATCTTAGTTTCCATGGCATATTTTTTTCCACTTGGTGCTTCCTGGTCCATGTGCTATACACGTGTTTTGTTATTCTTCTATTTCTAAACTTTGGAAAGTCCAAATCAAGATACATTTAACCTTCTTTCATACCTCACAAATATTTCATGTGAATATGGCCTCTCTGTTGCTAGAGCCAACGTGTTTAACTATGTACATGCATGGTGGTGCTTATAGTGTCCTTGAGCCACTACTCTTCAGAAGAACCTCAAGTAGATAGATGTCCTTACAATCATTTTGCCCCTAAAAATATGATATGGACAGTTGCTAGCATCGATGCATCCCTTAATAATGTAAGAGATAAGGCTTTCAACACATTAAGCAAATACTTCACATCTGTGGCATGCAGCAACTGTCCTTTTCTGGCATCTTCCATCTTCCAATTCATATGCGGTAACTGTCTGGCTGATAATGGAAAAGATTTGTCGGTACAGGTTAGCAGTTTTCACTTGATTCGTTTTATTGGTAAGGTGTATCTTCTCTAACCCTCCAAGAGCTAGCAAGAACATCAGGCCCTATATCTTTTCAGATATATAGTCTTCAGATATATAGTCTTTACATTTCCATGTCATTTTGTTCTCACTATAGTAGAGCTCTTTGCTCTTTATTATCTGCAGTATCTAGAAGTTTTAGGCACTTTTTATAAAATTGCATTTTTCATATTTATTCCATAGTAAAAATGGGACAAATTTAATCGTCTTATACATTCCTTCCATACTCCTGACAATGAAAGCCTGAATCATGTCAAGAGTGCATGTCCAACGGACATTATCTCTCTGTTAGATTGTGGATGTCGGAGTGATGCTCCATTCTGCGTATAATACATGATGCCCATCTCTTTGTGCTCCACTCTCTGCAGAATAGATGACCATGTCTTTATACTTACTTCTTTGCTGTAAGGACATTGTTTCTATTTTCTGTGTTGTTTTTACAAGATAAATTTCCATTATGCTATTAGATATATATTCTGAAGCATCTACACTTTATATTCCACTTAATATTGGCTTCCAATATCTAATAATGGCATTGGTTAAAACCTGAAAAACATTTTTGCAAATCTCTCTTTACAAACGTCTGTGTATGTAAGACAAAATGTTAGACATCTACCCTTTGTATTCAACTTAAGATTGACTTCCAGTATCTAAATGCTATTAGATGTACACCTGAAGCATATGCATTTTGTATTTAATTTAACATTGGCTTCCAGTATCTAGCAAAAGCAAGGTTAAAACCTAGAAAAAAATCGCTGCAAATCTCTCTTTTACAAATGTGTACATTTGCAAGACGGACCCTCAAGTTGGGATTGCAAATTTAGTAAGACAGCATAGTTATTTAAGTTTTATCCTTACACCGCTTGGCGAAATATTTTTCATCACTCATTAATTCAAGCTCTTTGTCTATTTAATGCTGATTATTTTGACTTTGGGATTGTGTTATTTGTGCAACATGTTCAATGCTGTTTTATAGCTTGGAAGCTATGCATGGCTGCAAAAGTTCCTCTCATACGCAGACATCACTGTTTAGGTAAATAAATAAGCTCTTGCCCCATATTAGCTTGAAGTGCATATAGGATTGCAAATTTAGTAAGCCAGCGTCGTGGATGTAGTTTTATCCTTACACATGGTTTTCTGGTTTTGCAAAATATTCGTTGAATCACTTATTGATTCAAGATCTGTGTATTTAATACTGACCCCATTTAACTTTATGATTGTGGCCGGACATATTCAATGCTTTTTTATAGCTTGGAGGCATTCAATCTATAACATATGCTTGGCCATGATTTGCAAAAGTTCCTCTCCATTTGCAGAAATCATTGTTTGGGTAAATGGATAAACTCTTGCGCTACGCTAGCTTGATGATACAGTTCATGAGTTAGCCAGAAATCTAAAAATCAAACAAGTAATCATTAGCTACTCTAAAACCAGGCCTTTAGCCCAAAGCTCTCCACCCAGCCGGGTCCAGGCTCTGCAAGAAATCGTTATCTTGCATTCCCAATCGCATCCAAGTGTTCAGCTTCAAAGAACAGATTCAACCAATTAAGACCGCAGGCAAAACAGAAGGACTCAGCTCCAACATTCAACCGAAGACTCTGTATCAGAAATAGGAGAAACCATTGCTTTTATAAACACGGATCGACCTTTTCCGGAATGGCTAAAAACAGAGATTCGGCTACTAATATCTGTGGTCCGACCTTTAACAAGGCCAGATCGGCCCTTTTTGCAGGATTCCGGGAGCTCTTGTTAAGCTCTAATACAATTCTAAACACATTCAGCTGAAACGGATTCGCGACCCGTTATCAGCCATGCCAACATTAACTTTTTAATTTAGACCATTGACCCATATAACTTTAAAATGTTAGTCTACCTATCTAATCCCAAATCATAACTTAAGACCATAATTTAGGACCTAAACTATCCCTGACAAATTAATCCCTAATATTATTTCTGGATGCGTTGGGCCTGAACCGCTCCCCCGAACACCACCATATCACTTGACGTGTATATATGCTATTCCATATAACATGACGATACTACGAGAGAACCATGCTGCATCTTAATTTTGAAATTCATCTCTATGCTTTTGTTACTTTTGCAGGTTGACGCGAAGGAATTGGGTCAGAGGTTTCTTTTGGCCAGCATCATGTTAACAATTTTGCAGTATGTTTCTGTCTTTTTAAACTTATAAGCATGATTTCATTAATTGGATAAAATAACGCAATTTTGAGAATTTTAAGCACACCTTATTTGCTCAAGCACGAATACTTTCACCTAGTTCTCGAGCCCAATTAACATGAGGTAATTAACATACACATATACATACAAATTATGTGTTATACTTGTACATGTACATGATACTTGTAGAAGCCCAATAATGGCCCTACATTCTACACCAATAATTCACATCAATAATTTTCACTATAAGTACAGCTCGACTCGGGGGTAGAGATCATTCATCTTCCATGGCATCCTCGATGCCTCGTCCAGAGCACATCCAATCTTTCAAGTGCTACTTGAGCTACAACGATCTGAATGAATGCGCAAGAAATGGTGTTAATCTTGATCCATGGCTCCAATCTAAGGCTGATGGTCCTGCTAGTGCTTGCAAGAAGCTCACTCGTGTTGAAGTCCACATTTACTGGCTTCCTGATCAGGAGATCTATGAGCTGAATAGCATCACGAGCTTTGATGTTGATGATGAGTGAATCAATGTTATCAGTGATGACTACTGTATCTGTTTATGATATAATAATGGTGTGAGCACCTATAAACTATGTAAGGATGTAATAGCACAATGAATATTGTTTGATGTATCATACCTGAGTGTAGTGTAGGGTTGTGCTCTTCGACTTCCACTATATCTGCAAGCTTTTCAATCACACCTGAATTACTAAAGCACACAAACTTCTACCATCATGAATCCACAAAACATATCCATACGAAAGATGTATTATATACTTGTATGTATACAACAGTCTTATACACGCGCAATAATTGGGGTAAAGTCTACCCCAATAATTCTACCTCACTATAAAAACTTCTCGCCGAGGGCTAAAGTTCATTCATCTCCCATGGATTTTTTGCCTTCATCAATTCACGACATCGAGGATCAAGTGCTCAATGAGCCACTCGATCTTGTTGGTTGCCTAGACGGGGCATCTTCTTCTTGATCCCTACCGCGAAGAAAAGCTTTGGGGCCGAGATTCACGCCTGGCGTCAATTAGGTGTGAAGATCCATCTGATTTGGCTTCCGGCGCATGAGCTATGAGATATCGGGGATCACTACTACGAGATCCCGAAGATGAATGAATCACCTGTTCAACATGTTATAGTGTAAGAGCTCTTGTGTTAAGATGAAAAATGCAAGACGTAATGAATAATAAATAGTCTATTGTAGTGATGTTATGGATAATAAAAGTGTGAGATGCTTTAATGTACTGTAAGACTCAAGTTTCATCTCCATCATCGGATGCCTCTTTAGCAAGCAATTCACGTATTTGGATTAAACGGTAGGAGGTATCACAACCAATAATGGCTTCGGTTCCACAGACCAAGCATAGTCTATCGTTTTGAGAGGCTGATAACGTCGTCTGTCATTAGGATTCGGCCTCCACTTCTTATGCCGGAAGTCCGAACATTGTTGAGCCGCTGGGGTGCCTTTCTAGCCCACGGGCTCCCACCAAGAAACAAAACCTCGTTATAATGAGGGGCGGTGGGATCTTGTATTGGATCCTCTTCCGCGATCGCTAACCATGTAGGACATGCATCTGTTTGGTCTCACAAGAAGAACCATACCTTCGTACATCTTGGTATGGGTCAAATATCTCCACTGCATTCTTGGGTTTATCCTTAGCAGGCCCAACATAGACAGCCGGAGCATCATATCGATCGACCTGAATAGATTCAGGCTCTTGAAGCACAACTTGCCTTGTTTGGGGCCAGAAGTTCTGAATTTCTGGATTTCCGGGGGTACTTCACCTAGCACACGCATCACCGCCGCCAAAGATAGTCCATGATGGTATTAGACCACGAGTTCACACCAGCCCTGGAGATGTTAGCCCAATGCATAATGTATTTCGCAATTGATGATCTCAATGCTCCTATGTCCTTGAGGCATGCATATGGCGTGACAGTCTTGGGCGAGCCAATCGGTATCTTTGGCAAACCATTGTCATCTGCTTTCCACATCCGAATACCCTTTTACGCAACCATTCTCTATGACGAGGTCTCATCTTGTAATACATTAATGGCCACCCATCGTTCATGCAGAACTTGAATAACAGGGGCTCCAAGTGACCAACCAAACGGTCCTTCTTATCAGGAATGTAACCTTTTACGAACCCCTTCCAATCGGGAACCTCGGTAACAAGGTATGGTGTCGGTGCCTTTGTGCTACATTCTCGGAAGAGTTGCATTAGTTCTGGAATAGTTAGAGCATCCGACCTGCGCATTAACGTTGAATAGTTACCAAAGAGCGCATCAATGTCATCATGAGTGTGGCCTACCATCATGAAGCCAACCTGTATTTGATCAAAAACACCCAACCACACAAGATAGGATAGGTAAGAGAAGAGATATCTGTTCTTGTTACGCCTGCTTGATTGATTGTCTAGTCGCAAGTAGAGCCGCCTAGGTAGCCTCTTAAATTGCGCTGCTTGCTTAGGAGGTGCTACAAAGTCTACCCCAGTGCAATTGTTTTTTTTGGTCCTCAACCCCGCACTGTTTAGGAGTGCGGTTCCCCACATGCCCTCAGGGCGAGCTTCTTCTCTCAAATGACCCCAATTGTCTTCGAAGTGTCCTCGGGGTTTTGATAGCATGATTCAAGGAACCAACATGAAAATTTGAATCATCCTTCCAAAGGTCGAGTGAGAAATGTCCTAAGGCACTGTGCCATGGCCATGCATCGGTGCACCGATCCACGCTTAACTTCGGCGTTCACCTCTCCATACCGATTTGGCTAATTTCTCGGTCTTGGAATCATAGTCTTGTTTTGGTCCATCTTATCATGTATGATAGTGGCGCTGGTCCGCGATCGATGGGACAAAGCTCTCCATGACCGGTACAAGCTCCTACAAGAGATTTGGGCTGTCATGTGTTCTTTCCTTTCCATCCGCAATTCTCTTCTCTCGGTGGATCTCTGGGTTTTAGCCATTTTCTCTTTTATTACAATACGTGTATTGCACTTGGAGAAAAGCTGTCCTCTTTGCTATTGCAACCTCTGAATGATTTTGCTTCCACCTGCGTGAGAATGAAGAATGTGAGATGTGCTTGCCGTCATCTCCATCACATTGGCGTCCACCTCTTGAAGAATGTTCTTTTTAGTTAGGACAGAGGGGAGCCTCTTCACATTCTCTCACCCCTTCGGTAGTGATTTTTGGATCTGTGGGACATCGTCTCGCATTCTCATCGATGTACATAGAGAGTATGGCCTTTCAGGCGAGAGTGTGAGGCCTCGGCTTTTTTCGTGCCCATGTTACCATGCTCGGCAACTCGCGTGACCAGCAAGGAAAAGTCTTCGCCACTTATAGAATGTGGACATTGGTATACCATAGGCTCTATGCCATGCTTTCAAGCATACGCTTATTATTTAGCATCGGCTTACGGACCGGTCGATTCGTGAGCGGGCGTCTAACATGTTGAAAATAAATGTGGTCCATGCGGAAGCTCGCAAGTTCCAATAGAACCACGATACACGCTATCTCGCTCGATGAGAAGTTTGCGCAGCATCTTCGCATCTGCGTGAGCGAAGACTTAAAGTCTAAAATGGAAGCTCATTGTGATTTTTCTCGCCTTTAGTGGCCACGGAGGAGGTGAACGTGGGGTCCCGGTTCACCCCGCCAGACGTCCTCTTTGTAGGCGATTCGGGCTCAATTTGCATGGCATAGGGTTACGCTTCAAGCGGCCTGCTTTCGGCAGTCTTTATGAGTGTTGACAAAGCAACATTGTCTACTAACACCAAAGCAATCGGCCACCTCACCGAAGTCGTTGCCGTGGCATTCGGCACATGCTTGGCATCGCATGGTCGGCCTATCCGCATAGGGAATGTCTTCATTATGGTTGCCGCCAAGTAGTCTTCTCCCAATCTCATATCAAGCCGGACTGATTAGGGTCAATGAAGATGATGACCCCAAGGGCATACGGAATGTTGCTTGTGATCATGGAGTAGTGTGCAACTTTTCTCTACTAGCTTCGTCCCTTGAAATTCCCGAAAATTATTCACGGAAGGGCTTTTCGGTGCTTGCAACCCGACCAATCAATTTTTTAATGCAATGCGGTGTGGATATTTCGGGTTCTTGTGTAAGGGTAGCTATCGCTGGCGGGCCACAAAATAAAACTCCCTCGCGAATCCATGAAAGTGTTGTCAATTCGGTTCGGGATATGGCAAACCAATGCTTCCGTCGAGAATAACTTCCATAGACACTACAACGCTATCTCGGCAAGGGCAAGTTGTGGTGCTTGTCGAAGGCATGTACTTTTCCTTCGCCCACTTTGACTCCATGGAATAGTATGGACCTCGAGGCAGCCATACGCAAGCACAATGGGCGTTATTGCTTTCGGTTAAAACAGCGGCGCGATGTCACGAAGCACTTTCACGTTAGCGAGACGGACCAAGTTTAAGCAAGGGCGTGGTTAGCGGGGATCGCGAACCGCGATCTCCTAGAACAGCGAGATACACTGTCTAGATTGTACGTGCCTAGAGCAAGCAGCTAACATAGTCTCCTAGATCAAGCAGATACCATAGTCTAGATTATACGTGCCTGTCTAGATTATCTTTGTAAAAAAATCGCTTCAGCGATCCGGGCCAGTACTAGGCGGTCGTAGGGACGACCTGCGGGAGAAGTAGATGAATCAATAACCCTTGATGTGTAACTCTATGGGAGAGCATTAAATGGTACCTTAGTGTAGAATATGTTCGGAAAGATCGCCTTCGCGATCCGGATGACTGCTAGCTGTGCCTCAAGGATCACCTGTGGTCGAGGAAGATGAATGACATCAATGCCTACAAACAGGAACATCTTAAGAATTGTTGATCTGAGGCAATCTATATTACCAAATTAGAGCGGGATTTGATTTACCAGACACAAAAAAGGGTGCATGCGGCATATTTAACTGAAAACACAGTTTAATGAATGAACTTGCCTGTTTTTGGCCTTCACTGAATTCTACAACGTCTAATATGCTTGGATGCTTTGAAATTCATCGGAGCGCCATTGTAACCCAACATAGCGCCTTCAAATTAACTCCGGCGCCTCGAACAACTCCTTCCCAAGCTTTGCAACAATGAAATTGTTGGAGGGTCTTAGCGCATTTGAATTGGATTTGAATTTCAAATGCGGTAAGACGGGCGGGACCTTTTTATGCCCTAATGTCCCTGTCCCTATCCAATTTAAACTGACATGCCGTGGGTGATTTGCTGTCCTTTCCAACTGCCCCACAGTCACTCTCACACAAATTCTCACGTGTCACCGTCCCGTACGTTGCTAAGCTGGGGGTTGCTTTTTGGGGTAATGGTGGAATATGCCGCCCATCATAATGCGCCGCCGTCATAATGACGCCGCTTGGTCATAATGGCGCCCGGCCATAATGGCACCCGTCATAAGGACGGCGCCCGTCATAAGGGCGCCCGTCATAATGGCGATGTCTATAAAAAGAGGCGTTCATTTTTCTGATCAGCCTCGCGAAAATTTCTAGCGCCTTCAGCAAATTTCAAGCGCCATCCGAAAATTTCTAGCGCCACCATGTCTCGCGCCTCCGCCCTCAGAGAAGGTAATTTCCGCGATTTTTTATAGCATAGGTATCTCTATAGCTTCGGCCATGTCTTTTTAGGATAGTTAGATGGTCGCTCACGATCATGACGCGATAGTTGTGACCACGACCTTCCCTCTTTTCGGAAGGTAGTGATCAAGACAATCGCGACGCGATAGTGGCGAAGCAATTTATATAAAGCGTAATACTTGCTGGTCGTAAAGCGATGCGGCGTTTCTTGCCAAAGATAATGGTGACGAACACCCTTTATTAGTTTGCAACTGATGAACCGGATGCGGCCGCGATCCTTAGGGAACATCTTCTTCCAATACTAGTGCATCTAACACGTGTTCAATTTAGCCTCGCAGCCCCTCGAACTATTCCGCGGGCCCAATGTAGAACCAATCGTAATTGTCACTCCCGATAGAAGCGGGGAAGTGGTGTGTTGAAATCACCTGGGCAAAACCTCATGTAATCGGAGACCGCCCGAAAGGACTTGTGTTTGTTCTTTAGGAATGGGAAGGGTCCAGAAGATTACAGTAGCTAGGTATAGTTATTGCTATGTGGGAAGGCACCAAAAATAATGTACGGGGATGCAATAATTTGCGGCGTAGAAGATACTCAAGGGCTGCGGTTTGTCGAGCACGTTTTGAGATGGCGTAATTATGATCCATCCATTATGATTCGAGTAAAGTCAACAAAGCGGCAAGCGGCAAGGGGATGCCCACCGGTGCTAAGGGATTTAATTTGGATATTGCCGTCCTATGATTCCTTAAGTTTGTCGGGTATTAAATGCAATAGGGATATACTTGTTGGATTTAGCATGTGCGAGAAAAAGGTCTTTTAGCTGATAAGAAACCTCCTTCTGCTGCTTTGAAGGCTACTAAAGACAACAAACTGCCTTCAAGGATGGACACCAACTGGCTCAGGGCTGTTTCAAAGAAGAGATCCGTGGCCCCTTTGCAGGCTATTGGCGAACCATCCACTCCAAAGGATTTGTAGTGCCCATAGAGGCAAATGTTGTTGTTCCTTGAAAGAATCTAGCCGTAGCCCCTCGGCAAATGTTGGTTGTTCGGCAAGAGTTGACCTTCCGGCTCGTCATGCTTTTGATCGCTCCCGCCGGAGACTTCTGCCGCACTAGAAGGACAGCCATCAAAGAGGATCCCGCCATTCGGGATAAAGATTCCAAAGCCCGCGGATGGCGGCACAACCTTCGGCGTCTTCTACTCCTTCCTCGTCCACTAAAGCAACACCTACCAGCCACTTATTGCCCTGGAGAACTGATCCCAAAATGCCAGAAGATTTGAAGTTTAATCCAGATGAAGAAAAGAAATTGGCTCAGGAGACAGCATCCAAGCTCGAGGAGTTCAAAAGATATTATCCAATGGGTGTGAACTGGTTCCAAAGAGTCGGCATTTTCGATTCTTGAACCAGCTCCCACTAATATGACACATAGAGTCCGGTCAAATGACCATGTCTGAGACACCGATAAAAAGCTTCAAGAAATACATTTAGAGGAGGTTCTAACACCGTCTGATCTCGTTCCATTTGATCCTTTAACAAGGTCATTTACATCATATTTATTTGTTTCTTCTCATATTGTTTACATATATAAATATGCTCAAGCGGATTGGTCGCGATCTTCGTGAACAATTTCTTGGACTAACTAATGTATGTGGTCACATGCGGGAAATTAGTCACTTGGTCGCTGGCGCCCGAGAAGAATTGGCAAACAAGAAATTTTATATTATTTACGGTAATCACGGCATTTTTTTTGCCGCAGTTTTTTATGTACATGCGTGGGCAATGTCGAGCAAAGGTTGGAATTTGCGAAAAGCATATGTAAAAAGAAGAAGTCGTGTATTAAATGGTAACCTCTCCAACAAAGAATACATTTAGATTTCCATACATTGCAACGGCGTCATCGCAGTAAAGCGTAAAGTATACAAAGAACCACCGATTGAAAAGCTCCAACAACTAAGAAACCAAGACAAGGCATTGGATGTCCTCCACAAGGGCCAGCGAGGCTCGGCAGGTGACATCCGCTGGAAGGTATATTATTCTTTTCTTTGCTTTCGGGGAAAATCGCCGTCGCGATCCTAACCAAAGACTTAAATGCGAGGATTTTGTCGAGGTGGCTACCACAACTCTGAAGGTTAAGGGCTGAAGGATGAGAAGCGGTTCCTATTTATGCAAGAATGCGCACGGTCTAAACTTCGTAGAAGTTGTCAACAATTGGGCAAGCCGAAAAGCTCAGCGATGATCGGGGAAATTACCCGGAGAAACCTTCAAAGGAATTCTTCAACAAGACATTCACGAGAAACCTCACGAGGAATGAACAATCTTTGAGGTAAGCGGTTGATGGGCCGAAATCTTACGGGGCAAGGTTTTCTTGAAAGTGCCAGGGGTATACATGACATTTTAATTGCAGTCAGAGGGCTCTAGACATCAGAACACTTTCACTCATGCGTCGTGAAGTGTTATCATATGCCAATTCTATCTCAGAGAAGCTATACAATAATTTTGATGAGTTGGCTTCATGTTTTCAGAGCATGTCGAAACAGCGTCTCGGATATTTGGAACACAGATTTGAATCGTCAAAGCAAACTATAATAAAGAGGCGGTTCAAGGTAATCACTGCAGTTTTTGGAAAGCTGTTGTTGCTATAATGAGGCCAGATGAGGCCCGGAAAATGAAAGAGAAGCAAAACATCGTGCAGCACGTAACAAAAAGTGGCATCCTTGTGTCTGCATCGGTGTCAGAAAATGCCAGTTTAATTTTTGTAGACATGCGTAGTTTTTCCACCCTGTGGGATGTGAAAAAATACACAGATTTTTTTAGCAGAGTTGCAGGCATGACACATGCAAAAGTGTACCATATAGTCATGTTTCTCGATCGGTACATTTGCCAAACTGTTTGTGCTGATCTTAGCGGATACAAGGTAGCTCCCATGTTTCCCTAGGGGCTTATGAAGAGAAAGGATGGGAGAGCAAAAAAAATATAAAAGAATTCCAGTATTATGTCAGCCATGTGACAATAAACAGGAGTGACGTTTGGGTGCTGCCCGTTAAACCCAACTTGGAGCTGCGACTGACTCAAGTCACTAAGGCACCACAAAGCACTCCTCTTCCAAAATATCCGATGGCGGCGGCGAAGATGTAGATGCAAAACAAAAAGAAAGTATTGGAGTTCTTTCTGAGGTAAACCCAAATTCTCATGGGCAGCTATGGAAGGCGACTTCATCCTCAAGAGCGGGGCAAAACCTCTTATGTCTATTATATAGTGAAGGAGCTGGTACCATTAGAAGGTTGCGTTTTGGATTTCTTCTCGGGGAGGAACTGCCTCAAGGGTAGCGTTGATGCAAGGAAAGCGGAGTGTTGCTTTTGAGTTTGCGACAAAGTATGCGTTTCCTTAGATCTTTCTTCGAGATTCTAGAGAAAATGGCAAGGCGACATGGAAGAGGAAGGTGAAGAGCAAGATGAGCAACGTGAAGAACAAGGTTCGACAAGCCCGATATTAATATAACACGGGGAATGGATCTCAAAGCAACATGGATCCGGATACTAGAAGGCACGGATCGAGAAAAGCTTCAAAGAAAGGATCAAGGAGACCCGAACCGATAGAGCGGATCGAGAAGGCACATGCAAAACTTGATCCAACTTTCAAGAAGCTTGAAGCTAATCGAACGAGTAACTTGGACACCGTAATGCCACCGCTAACTAAGCAACCGGACAAGCAACCGGACAAGGCCCTTCCTAATTTGGAGTATGGTGAAACTTCAAGCCGCCGGAAGTGGGAGAACCTCCCGACCCTTCACCTAAAAAGGCGTAAGCTGGTACCCTCTAATGAATATTCTGAGCAATTGCAGGACGAATTGTTTAATAGCCAAGATATGTCAGAGCGTGTTCAGAACGCAGAACAGGCAATGGGTGTTGACATCCCAGAAACAACTGGATATCTGAGAAATGGACTGTCATCCGAGACCCTTGCTATTGGAAGGGAGCATATTGCAAGAATAGCTGCTCAACATGGTGTTGATCCGTAAACCGTATATTTGAGACTTCGGTGATATAGCCTTCGCCTTTGTCTTTGGGCATTTTGTACAAAGTTTTTGTCATAACATTGTGTTTAAATTTTCACGTGTTTTCATGTTCAATATGAGTTATGCTTTTTGAGTTCACTATGTGTTATACTTTTGTTCACTATGCTTTTGTGTTATCTCAACTTTGAATTGGATAAACAAAGTAGTCTGAAAGATCGCGGTGGCGATTCTGTACACCACTTATACATCCCCCAGATAGTAACTTGACCACGAAGCACACAATGTGCTTCTTGTATTCTGCCTTCACTTGTTCTCGCAAGAATCGCAATGGCGATCCTTACGACCACTCGTGATGCTGCTCAAACCCCTCGGTTACTGTCATGACAGCTTTGTGCTACAGGCTTGGTGTCAAATTATGGCGCATGTTATTTTTTCAAACTGAACTTAGGATTATTGACGCTGAATCATTTCTTACCATCCCCGGGGTGACCACGACCTATTTCGTTGTCAAACGAGAAAACAAAATTTCTCTAATTAATGAAACCATGCATTTATGGCCAGCATCACGTAGCAATTTCACAGTTGTGAGTTTTTGTGATTTTTTAACTATTTATGGCCAGCATCATGTAACATTTTCGCAATCTTTTTTCTGCAATGCAAATTTTTTGTGTTTAGACAACAAGGAAACTGTCTTCGATACATTTCTTAGAATGTATTGCACGAGGATGTGTTGCACGAGGATGCACCGCATACATAATAGTGACATTTTATATAATGTGTATGTGTTGCAAGTTGCAGCAAGAGCTCCCTTGCTTCTGCTAATGGTTCCAGCTGTGTGTTTATGAGAGGAAACTTGAATGAGCGTAACTGATGCAATAATTCTCAGTTTTATAGATAGCTTATAGACAACTCTAAATGCTTCATCGGATCCTTTTGCATCTCTACATAGAGCTGTGTAGCATTTTAAATTTGAATAATTGGACTCCAACGTGTAATATATAGCCCAATGTTTAAACAATGCTTCCAGCCTCAAGCAAACTGCAATACAAACGTTTTAAATTTGAATAATTGGACACCCAACATTTAATATAGCCCAATGTTTAAACAGTGCTTCCAGCCTCAAGCAAACTGCAACACAGCACAGACAATAAAGGTGATGTGGTAATAAACAGAAGACATCTCCAAGTACAAGTGGCATTTCTAAGCTATTGCCACCAAACTTATTTTGCATTGGTATTGAAATTGCTATGTTGCTTTTCGATATCGCTAAAGTATCGGTATCTCATATAATAAGCACTATTTTCATTACTTTGAGACTTTGCTCAATTCTTAAATACATTTGCCACTTCAAACTTACTTGGCATTAAATTAATATGGCTACGCATACTTGCTTTGCAATATTGCTAAGGTATTGTTATCTCATAATAAGCAGGTCAAGTCTCAACGTATTTGAAATGGAAATCAATTATGGTTGCAAAGCACAGAAAAGGTCAGATTCATCATTCTTTTGCTATAGCGACATTCTTAAAGCTTCAAGGAAAAGGTGTCCCTCCAAAAAGCTTTTGGGGTCCAGCATAACATTATGCATTACAATCGTCAATATGGGCACCTTTTTATTGGCCCCTTTTTTCTTCCTTTTTTTTGGTACATTGGTCTTTGGTCTTTTGCTAAAAAATACATAATATTCTATACCACGCTTGACATATACCACTTTTGTTTCTTAGATGTGCATGAACAACCAAACCTTACATTGACATCTTTGCTTACAATGCTTTAGAAAGGACAGTTAGGCACCTAACAGGCATAAGCAGATGGAATGCTGGATGGGATATATCGAAACAAAGTGTCTACATATAGGTATTTCATAGATACACTAATCTTGGTTCTATAGTGTTAAAGTTCTCTATTTATGAACCTATGGTATAGGCGACCAAAATAAAGAAATAAGAATGTCATGTATCCTTGCAAATTTACAAAAGATCGATATTGTAGACTACATAGAAGGAAATATTTGATTGCCATTTTCCCTGGATTGCTTCAAAGAGGACAATTCTACACCATATGGTAGATTAATGCATGGAATGTATTGTATTTTTCTCATTCGTCTGCTTTGATCCTTCTATCAGCACATTCATAGTTATATCTTACACCAACAAACCTTAAACACTATGAAGCACAGTCTAATTATGACATGATTCATTTTATCCAAACTGTTGCATCTAGAAACGTGTGCCTAGAACACAAACTTCGTGCTTCATTGACACTACTACAATCTCCAAACACAAATTTTCATGCTCCAAATTTCCACTTAGCACTAAGCTATGACCTTTCAAACTATTACTAAGCCCGGCAACACCGATCAGAGAGGTTTGATGAAAATCGAGATGATGAGGAAGTCAACGGGATGGTATTCGGCACACAGGGGGGAAGAAGAGGGGCATTTTTGGGATTTAGAAAATGTGAAGGGCAATCTGGGAAATACCTAAAAAATTAAGGGTATTTGGGTAATTCTCCCTTGTTTGCTTTTTGGGTTGCCCTTAAAGGCAAACCTTGGGTAAAGGGTATATCCCTGGATTGCTTCAAAGAGGACAATTCTACACCATATGGTAGATTAATGCATGGAATGTATTGTATTTTTCTCATTCGTCTGCTTTGATCCTTCTATCAGCACATTCATAGTTATATCTTACACCAACAAACCTTAAACACTATGAAGCACAGTCTAATTATGACATGATTCATTTTATCCAAACTGTTGCATCTAGAAACGTGTGCCTAGAACACAAACTTCGTGCTTCATTGACACTACTACAATCTCCAAACACAAATTTTCATGCTCCAAATTTCCACTTAGCACTAAGCTATGACCTTTCAAACTATTACTAAGCCCGGCAACACCGATCAGAGAGGTTTGATGAAAATCGAGATGATGAGGAAGTCAACGGGATGGTATTCTGGGGGGAAGAAGAGAGAGGTTTGATGAAAATACCTAAAAAATTAAGGGTATTTGGGAGATGATGAGGAAGTCTACACCATATGGTAGATTAATGCATGGAATGGGATGGTACACCAACAAATATGAAGCACAGTCTAATTATGACATGATTCATTTTATCAAAACATTGCATCTAGAAACGTGTGCCTAGAACACAAAAGAAGACACTACTACAATCTCCAAACACAAATTTTCATGGGGCATTTTTGGGATTTAGAAAATGTGAAGGGCAATCTGGGAAATACCTAAAAAATTAAGGGTATTTGGGTAATTCTCCCTTGTTTGCTTTTTGGGTTGCCCTTAAAGGCAAACCTTGGGTAAAGGGTATATTCTCAAATATACCTGGCAAACAGATAAAGGTATATGTAGTCACAAAAAATATTCAATTATATACTGGCAAACCCTACCTGCCCGTATATACTCCAATATTCTTTGTGACTACATTCACCTTCCCTAAAAACGAATTTGGTTGCCCTAAAGTCTTTCTGATCGAGAAAGCGCCACTTATTTTCTTAGTTTTAGTCGTATTTTCTTCTGGTTTTCATATCAAATCCATGATCAACCTGCAAATAAATCGGCAAGCTAGAATTTTTATGCGGCAATATCTGTTTATCTTCATCATACTGATGGTTTTAACGTTCTCTTTGATTTTTTTCATGGAAGATGTGTATCTTTATTCAGATGGATACGAATGCATTTGAAAACGAGAACCCTCAGTAGATAGTTTTGTGCACTGGTTCACGTAGATGGTTACGTTGCAGGATTTAGTATGCATGGTATTTATAGTAGATCGTGTGCTTTCTCCTCTACGTCATCATATTATGTTCAATCTTCCAAGTTGTTGCATTCCTCCATCGCAATCTGCTTCAGTTTATGTGTCTGGGAAGCAACAAATTTGTTGAAAAATGTGCCTTTTGCCCTGGGTTTTTCTGTGAACTAAACATTTCCATGGTAGAATCGAATCTTTTAGAGATCTGCTATGCTTTAAGTTTGGATGGCCGTCTTCTCCAAGAAAACTTGTTCGGTGGGGGCATTTCTAAAGGCGTAGCCAGGTTAACAAGTAGATCAGAATATTCAATTTGTCAAACATTGATTGTGTCTTCTGCAAAGGTTGCAGCTAGGAAAGAACCTTCTAAATTGATCTATTCATGTATGCTTTAGCTCAAAACTATTTATGGACCTATTTTCAGTAGCCTGGGCATGCTTTTCCAATCCTTCACATATCTGATAACATGTTGAATGTTTCTATTTCGGAAGAGATTTCTTACTGCATATCTATAGCTTCAAAGATGTGATCTAAGAGAATAGCAAGTGCCTTTTGGTCATGTAGTGCTATTCAGTAGAGTAGGAGCTTTTGTAGTTTAATAATGGTTTACATCATTCTTGGCTCCAAAAGTATACATTCCAAATATTATTATTATGATGTTAAATAGCAATATTCATGTATATCTTGAAACTTATGTAATGGACATATTCCTGTTGGTTTTAACATCAGGAGCATGTGGATATGAGGTACATGTATATCGAACTAGAACCGAAGATGCTAATGTTATAATGTCTAGAAATTGCATTTGAAAATTCTGATAGTCAAATTTTCCAAGCATGGGTATGCATGTACAAGAGAGCAAATCATGGCATGGAAGTGCCATCTACACTAATGCTTTGTCATTAGAAATAACAAGAAGTTTGTCGCGGCGGCCTTGGCCGCCGCGTGCATTTGTGTTTTTTAGATTATCATCATTTCGTATACTTTCTAACATTAAGCCACCACAAACATTTATTTGGTTCAAAGTAGTGTAGTTGAACTCAAACTATACTCTAGTTGCCAATTAAAAAAGAAAATGGAGTCAAGTAAGCAAGGAAGCACAAACTAAGGTAACCATAGCTGATGGATACATAACATTCTTAAATTATGAAATGATCTATTAAACATCCAATGAAATTGAAATATGTTATCCCATGCTATGTAAGACATTTTGAGCGTCAGATCTATCTATAGCCTGAGCCTTCTATGGCGCAGGCTTTCTTTAGCTCTGTCTACTATATATCCATACTGTCTGCTAGCATTCCTCATCGACGTTTCCTCTGAGCTGAATTATGTTGGTTCTAGAGTTTCTAAGCTGGTTTTCTCCATCTTTGCTATCTTACCAGTTTTCCAAATGATTCTGCTAGTTTCTTCCTATGATGCAAATGATTCTGCTAGTTCTTCCTATGATGCCCTACCATTTCTTGTCTTGTGATGCCCTACCGTTTCTTACCCTGTAAGGTTTTGTCTCTGAGCTTTTCTTTCTGATGTGTTATGTCCTTACGCTCAGAGTGCTAGCCCAGCCAATTGAGTAAATCTCTAGATGGAAAAATTATTTGGGACGAATCACAATCTTTTTGGTGGTTATCGATGGAGCTGGGCCTGCAGTCGGCATGGTTGGTTGCAGCTTCGCTATAGGAGCGATTTTTCCAGATAAGTTACTACTTATGATCAGGGTTTTCTTTTGTATTTTTTGGCTCTCCTTTTTTCACAGATGGGGTCTGGGTTCTCTGATGCCTTAACCCTGATTGCTTGGCTGTGCCGTCTTTCACGATTTGGGGTCTGGGGTATATGCCCACGATGCCAGTGATTGCTTGGTTGTTTCGCTAATTCACTGCATTCTTGATGGTTCTTGTAGCTCAAAAAACTAGATCGATGCCAGATTCTTGGCAGTTCGAGTAGCTCAAAAAAGCTGGATTGCAGATTGGGTTTCTATTTGGTCGGATTTAGGGCCAAATATCAGGCTAGATCTTGCCGATTCAGACCCAACTTTTCGAGCTTTTTGTAGATCCACATAAGAAAGCCTTCACGATGTCGATTCTTTGCATGAGGTAAGTTTATTCTTGCTTAAGTTTCATTGATTGTCTGTACCCAACTGATATATGATCCTTAGTAGACTTCATTATGTCAAAAATTGTAGTTTACATAGACTATACAGACTCTAGATTTTTAGAACCCAACCCCGTTTATAGTCTTGAACCTATACTCTTGTGACATTTCCCTGTTTGCCGATGTTTGTTATCTTATTAGCCAGAATTTGTCATTGAGTCTCTTCTATTATTCTGAGTCTTCTAAGAGATGTGTCGTTG
Organism: Isoetes taiwanensis; assembly: GCA_021234155.1. NCBI lineage: Eukaryota > Viridiplantae > Streptophyta > Lycopodiopsida > Isoetales > Isoetaceae > Isoetes > Isoetes taiwanensis. The sequence continues at coordinate 10,758,519 of JAJEKV010000047.1, forward strand.
CAGCTATGTTGTTAAGCTTCAATCTACTGTACAGGATGTATATAAGATCCTTCATCTTGCTCTCGAGTGAGATGCATTAAGTAGTTTCTCATATTCAATCCAAGCTTTTTATGATTGTAGGCAGGAGATGCCAATTTTGGTGATTATGAGGTGGATGTGGTGCATAAGTGCTTTGCTGCATTCTTTGGTATCAAGACTGTGTTCTGGATTGCATTGGGACTGTGTTTTTGTTGATCACAAAAGCTTACTAACGCAATATTGTTTGAGAAATTCCAAAATTACAGTTGGTTGGCGTGCTAAGCTGTTAGTTCTCCAGTTTGGTGATGCAGGTATTGACGGTTCAAATCCAAGTCAAAACATGTAACCTCGCTATTGGACAATTTCAGAGATTCAGTTTGGCTCAAGTTTATCTGCATCTTGAACATTTTATCCAAGTCTGGACTCTTAGCCTCGATATAAATGGGCATCGGTCATCTGGTGCTCCGGATCATTTGCCTTAAAATGGCCATGAGACGGCCATGAATCCGAGGGCATTGCCGCTCTATGACCATATGCGTCTCTGTGATCATCTACCATGAATTGGTCATGAATCAGCCATGACTCTGTGAGCATCACTGCTCTATGATCATCTGCCATGAGTCGGCCTTTGGGCTTCATCCTCAAAAGTCAACGAGAATAGTCTACGTTGGGTTCTTTTTCCAAATGATACTAGGGCCAGCTTATCCATCCTAGTTTTATCTATGGCTTGTCAGGGACTACCAGACTTGGTATCCCTTAAGATTCATATTTTTCTAACATTTAATCTTGTTTTAAGTAAAGTGCTATGGTCTGGGTTGTTGTTTGGTTTTACATGAGGTTGAGTTTAGGGTCTATTGTCTTGCTCTCCTAGGTCTTCAATGCATAGCCTAAATACTTCATTGTACTCTTCCGATGAGCGGTCCTGGACCTTGGCTATGAGTTTTTTTGTTTTCGGGTTTGCATAAGTCGTTGCAGGTTGCTTTGATTAGGCTTTGCTTCTGGGAGCTTGTCGAGTTATTTGGTCATAGAAGTTGAGATTGTTACTGTTGAGTGCTATTTTTGTGCTTCTTGCTTTGGAACTAGAGGTATGTTTCTTGCCGTCCTAAGCTTTTTGAGGCTTTTTTGAATGGTCAATCCTTGGTTTGACTTTGTCCTTTTTTATTTTTAGGTTAAATTGTTTGGGTTTGGGTCGTATTTTCAGTATTCTAGTAGTCTTTCGAGTTCTTCTTTGTTTGTGGATGCTATGGATGCTTTTGATAGTTTTACATGCGGTTTTTTGGTCTAGCATCTTGTGTCTTGCTCTCATATGTTCATTAAGTAGTATAGCCTAGATACTCCATTTGTACTTCTCGGTTGGTCTGTCCTTTTTCTTGCACTGTCATTCGTATTATTTCGGGTTGTTGCATGGGTCAGTTAGGATGCTTTGCTTGGGCCTTGTTTCTTGGATCTTGTTGAGTTGTTTGGTCATAGAGGTTAGGTCTATTTTGTTGGTACATTTGCTGTATTTCTTGCTTTGAGCCAGGGTGGTTGTTGGAAACGTTTTGCCTAGGTTAAGATGCTTTGTTGGTCTAGGGGGGGGTCTGTTACTTACCTTTCTACGTTCGTCTAGACATTGCTTAAATACAGGTTTGTCATCGTATACAATAATAGAGCCTCTTCATATGCGTTTTGTGCTTTATGCATGTGTGTATGCTCTCATCTAAATACATGTTTCTATTTGCTCTTATTGACGCTCAATTGGTCGAGTACACTCTCTTAAACGACCCTTATATACATGGTTCACTTATGATACGATAGAGGCCCTTCATATGCATTTTTTGTGCTTTATATCGGTATCTTGCCCAATTTTCTATTTTTGCATGGTTTTCTTCACGGTTTGCTTGGTTATTTTCCGCAGTTGGGCCCATGCATTAACGAGCTCGATGTTTTTGGAAGATGAGATATGGCTTTTCATTCATGGCTTTTCATTCGTCTTGGATTAGGCAAGTACGGTTATATAGTGTTTGGTGCTTATAGTGTCAAATTAACTGCATCTGGCTTCGTTCCTTGTAAGCTTTGATATTTTTAAGGGTTCCTAGTTGTTTGATATCTTAGTCTTGGTCTAGCGGCTAGCACATAGGGTGCCTCGACTACTTGTACAGGTTCGAGTTTGCTTGCTATCGTGATGCACTAAATTGAAATTAGAAATTGTATTTTGTAGATATATGCTCTAGGTCCTTGAAGGTTTTCTTGTTCGTTGAGTATACTCTATTCTCTAGTAGTGCGTATGTTAAGTTCAAGTCCCGTTTGACTCCCTCTTGTTTTTCGCTAATTGATTCGTTTAATATTGCTCAATCCATGCACCGAGTCCCTCATCACTCTTGCATTATGCCACCTCATACAAGTATTGCCGAATCATGGGCACGGTTAGTATATGGCATGGGTTCGTATCTCTTGATGACGGGATGGAGATTTGATGTGTTGGGAGACTCGATATTCACGGTTAAGTATCTATTTAATTTTGCTTGCATTTTCTACATGTATAATCGCTTTGCACATGAGCATTTTGCACAAAAAATTTTCTTTGGGTGAGAGCATCCATTTGAGCATATAGTAACTTTAGTCAAATGTCTAATTCATTGCTTGGCTATTCCAGGGATTTTCTATCTTTGTAGTCTAGGATAGCGTCCTTTGTACCATAGGGTTTTTAGCAGTAGGGTGCACATTCGTTTCTCCATGTTACATCGTTTTCTCCTCGGATTTATTGATCTTGTTCTGCAAGTTAGGGGATTCCAGTCCTCGCTCATTTATTTCTATGATTACATGGTTCGTTGGTTTAGTTCGAGGTGGCTCTTTTCTCTCCATCTCTCTTGCCTATAGTTTCATTTGGTATTCACTGTGCTTGCTCTATTTCTTTTGCCTCGTGACTTCTCTCCTTCTTCTTTCCTTGTTCGGCATAAGTGTCTTGTCCCATTCGACATTTGTTGCATCAGTGGTCCCAGTTGCTCTATTTGTCCTTTTAGTCCACGCATCTCACGATGTTCCCTTTGTTTGTTTTTTCATTCCTTGATCTTTCGATTTAGGTACTCAAGTATTTCATTTGCTTCGGGTTTTTTTTTTTTTTTTTTTTTTTTTTTTGCTATAAGGTTCTTGAGCTTTGTTTCTAGTGGTAAGCATAGGTGGGTATGGTGCATGCTTCTTTCTGCATTCTTTCCTTCATAGGATTATTAGTTTGTTCATTTGTCCAATTGTGAGCATGTTCCTCTTATCTTTCCATGTTCAGTAGCAAGTTTTATGCCCTATTCCCCTTCTCCCTCCCCCCAAGTTTTTTCATTGTTCGCGTATTTTCTATCTAGTGTTGTCTAGTCTTCACTTAGTTTGGGGTTGTTCATCCAGCTGTTCCGCTCTATTCTATGGTCCCGTAATGTCATCTTTTGACTGTGCCAGATAATTCCATTCATTTCCTGTAGTCTCCATATACTGTCTAGTCCTCTATATTTGCTTCATTAGCATGAGGGTCCCCGATGTAAGTTGTCTTGTATTTCTTGAAAGTTCGTTTGGTCCATTATGCAAGTATGATATAGGTTGGAATTTAGTCTTTGATTTTCACAGTGTTTGTCATATTGTTTTTTCGCTGTCATTGTTGGTGCATTGCATTTTATTTGCCCCATAGTTTTGGCTTTATTATTTGTTCATAATCGTGGTTGGCTTGCATCATCTTTACGAAGTTTGTATCATTTGTCTCCGTCGTCCTCCCACCATTCCTTGTTAGGTTTTGCATTCGATGGCTAGTTTTTTCACCTTCAATATTCTCACCTTTTGTCTTGCCTCAGCCAGCTTATTCATGTGTTCAATTGTCGAATTTGTTCCTCTTGTCCTTCTAGTTCTGGCGGTTTTTCTATTGCCTTTATCCAATTTCCTCCTTTTGCTTCGTCTGTTCCATAGTTAGTGATCTCTTTAGTTTTATTGATGCTTTCCACTTTGTGTTTTTGCAGCGTCATTGCTTCAGGGCCTAATCACCAATGTGCCGCTTCATTTCTTCGATCTCGATGTTCCACTATCATTATTCATTTTTCATAGTGTCTGCCCTGATATTTGTTCTTATTTCGGTCATCCTGTTTCTTCCTATATGGACTCCTGCACTCTTGCTTGTGCTCCATTGCTTCTGTAGTTCTTGTTACATTTTGTCTTACTCACTCCCCCCTTATTCCTCCAAGCTGATCATCGGCCACTTCCCTTTCCTGAGTTTTTTCTCTCGTAGTCTTTCATTGCCCGAATTGTCCTTCTCTCCGTTCTATGTCTAGCGGCCGTGTTCTATTGCCTTTAATCATAGTTGTATCCACTTGTTCTGCTTGTTCCATGGTTGGTTGGATTCATTTATTTTGAGTTTATTCTTTTACTCATTATTGTTTAGCTTTGTTATTTTAATTTTCCTTGCTCATAATTTCGTTGCTCATCTTCTGAATTGGCCTTGCGAGATAGACATTCATGCTTTTTTATCTTTGTAGTTTTCTTTGTCCAGGTTGCCCGATTCATTAGAGTCTGTTTTTACGCTTGTTGGCATCATTTTCCATTGTACTATTGGTTCCCTGCACCCCACACGGTTCTTATGTCTTGTTGGTCCCTAGTATTCCCTTGTCTCATCAGTTCTATTCATCTTTTATCCCTTAGGGCTCCGTTTTTGTTTCTTGTAGTTCTCACCACGCTTTCAGTTGTGTTCGGGCTATGGGGATGTCACCTTGTGTCCCTTGTCCTTTGCTGGTGCATCGCTTTTTCAACTTATCATCATTATTTCCTTCTTAAGATATCAATCAATGTCTTTACCATAGGATTCAGGCCTTCTATTGTTTAGCTTATGTTTGGCACTAGGTTTTTTCCTTTATCTGCATGGTTCTTCTGCTTCTTCAGCTCCATTGCTCATACTGTTGTTTTGGTTGATTCCTCATTTCTTTGTAGTCCGACTGATCCATTTCGGTGCGTTCGTTTTTTGTTGCTCTATTCGCACAGTTTGTGTTGGTTCATTGGGCCTCATGCTGCTTTTCTTCATTTTTCATGTTTGGCGTCCATTGCTTGTTTGGTGGTCCTTACCATACCTCCTTGTTGTCAAGTGCCACATCGCCTCTAATGGCCCTCTTTTTTGTTCAATTTACCACTAGTTAACCCCGTTGTCTTCTCCTTCTTGCCTTGTTCTTAGTTACCCTCGTTGTCTTCTCTTTCTTGCCTTAATTGCCCCGTTGTTCTGTTGCTCCTTTGCTCCACAACGTCTGCTTTATTCTCTATCCATTTATCCCGGTCCTAGGGTAGTCTGCATATTTTGATGGATTTTCGGTGATCTTACTTGTTTTTGCTCGCAATCTTGGTCTGTGATTGGAGGAGGTAGGTTCCTCTTTGTGTCGGATGTTATTGCTTTGCAAAGGACCTTTCCCTAGAATGCCATGGTTCTCTTATTATATAGAAGAGAACCATCATTCTGGGGAAAGGGACGCCTGTTTTGGCATCACGCCATTTTGAGCGTCAGATCTATCTATAGCCTGAGCCTTCTATGGCGCAAGCTTTCTTTAGCTCTGTCTACTATATATCCATATTGCCTGCTAGCATTCCTCATCGGCGTTTCCTCTGAGCTGAATTCTGTTGGTTCTAGAGTTTCCCTCCCTCCCTCCTCTGAGTCTAGTCACCCGGTGTCGGCTCGTCTTAACATTTGTTGATTTCTTCTCGTTCCACCTAGTGAGGGTTGTATCTACTCTTCTCTTCTATATCTTTGTGGCTGGTGGCCTCTGCAATTTTCCAGCATAGCACTTGTCAGTTCTGGAGAGCACCTAGGGACAGTCCCCCGCGATCGGGCCTAGACTATTTCTATCTTACCTCTCTCTCTCTCTCTCTCTCTCTGGGGGTTTGGGTCGCTGATTTTTGGGCGCTGACTATGGCAGGGGCGAAAGCAAAAAAAGAGTCTACAGTGGCAGGGGCAGCAGGGTCGTCCAAATCAGCCGCTGTGGAGAAAGCTAAAAAGGGGCAGAAGTTCCGGAATAGGGGAATCGTCTGGTGCTGACACCGATCTGGCTGACCTATCAGAAGCAGAATCCGTTGAAGGTTTTAGTGATCAGAAGAATAAGAAGGAGGGAAAAGCAGGGGCGAAATGTGGTGTGGAGGATGAATCTGAGGTGAAACTCTCCCTTACTGCTATCATGAATGAATTGATTACTTTCAGGCAAGAATCAGCCCTTAGGGAAACAAAACTTCTGGAAGAGATCAAGTACTTGCGAAGGGAAAATGAAGCCCTTCGCTCAAATTTTGTGCAACTGCAGGGTGAACTGAATGAGGTAAAAGGAGAAATTCTGGTTTTGAAAGAGAAAAGTTCTGAAAATGCATTGGATTCGGCAATGGAGGAGGTTGGAAATTTGAGAATCTTGTTTGATGATTATGTCGAAACTCAAGAACGGAAGCAAAGAGCACTAAATCTGAGAATAGTAGGACTGCCCGAGCATGCCAATGAAAATACGAAAGAAACAGTTGAGAAATTTCTGAAGGAAGACATGCTCGTACCAAAGATTGAGATTTTAGATGCTTTCAGGTTGGGGAAAAGAGATGCAGGCACTCGCAATATCTTACTTCGGCTGCCTAACAGAGAGGCAAAATTCCAAATCCTGAAACAAAGGCATATCTTAAAGGTAAATTCATTTGGGTAAACGAGGACCTGACAAAAGAACAGATGCAGGAAAAGAAACAAGAGATCATAAAATTCAAGGAGGCAAAGCAGAAAAATCAGACCGTTAAATGGTTGAAAGGGAAGGCGATTGTCACAGAATAGGGATGTGCGGGAGGTATCAAAATTGTTATTTGGAATATTAATAGGTTAACGATTTATAAAGTTGCAGCAATTCAAGAAATTCTTCATGGAATTGATGTGATCTGTTTTGTTGAGACCAAGGAACATGATTTATATGCTTTACCAGATTTACCAGGTTTTGAGCTGATCCATTCTGTTAAAAATAAGAGATTTAGAGACAGTGATAACGGTAATGGCGGGTTGGCTTGCTATGTGCGTACACAATATAGGGATCGTGTAAAAGGAGTCAAATCAGATAAAAGCGGGCAATTTATGTGGATCGAGGTATGTGGATCATCTTGTTTATATTATCTAGCCATTTGCTACTATGCTCCAAGGCATAAGAAAGCCTACACGGAAACTGATGCATCACAGGAGGATCTTTTCTTTGCACTAGAACAGGATATAACGGAGTTCCAAAGCAAAGGTGAGGTAACATTAGCTAGTGATTTTAACTGTAGAACAGGAGACAAACAAGCTGCAGTCTATAAAGATATGGATGATCCTCTCTGGTTAGAACAAATGGATAGAGAGGAGCTGGCGAAAGAAGGTTGGGATAGATATTCTTCTGATAAGATAATCACAAAATCCGGAAGGCAGTTGCTTACTTTATGCTGTAGCACCAATATGCTTATATGTAACGGTTTGACCAGATTTCCAGAGACTAGAAGCAACACTTGCCGGTCCAGGAGTACAGTGGATTACATCATTATGGCAGACCAAACTTTGCATAAGATAGCCAATTTCCAAATCCTTGGCGAACAGTTGGAATCGGATCATTGCCCTTTGGTGCTCACACTGCATGACATGAAAGAGGACCCGCAGCTGGGCATGGGCATTTGTCTGGAATACCGCATGCGAGAAAGCCTGCGCATGGGATATCAGTCAGAGATTGAGTCTTCTATCCAGTCAATGATGTGGGATGCAGATATCACCATAGCTAGCCAACAGTTAAGTGATTTGCTTTCCAATGCAGCTAAGAAGGTTTTTATTTCAAATAGAGCTCGCAAAGGATTTCCCTGCAAATCTTGGTATGATCAGGCTTGTCGGAATGCTAAGGCTTTATGGAAAAAAAGTTGGGGGCCGGATAAGGAGCAATACAGAAAGGATTATAGAAAAATAACAAGGCAGAAGAAAAGACAATTTATACAGACTAGACAAGAGGATTTGTGCCAGAAATATATTTCGGATCCGAAAAGTTTTTGGATCATGCTAAAAAAAGCCCGTCGAAATGACCTCCCACTTTCTGCTGATTCTTTATGGAAGTATGTTAATGATTTATATTACCATCCCGCAATGCAAGACACGGGACTTGGCATAAGATCAGTCCTTGTGGTTACGGCAGAAGAGGTATCAGATGGAATAAATCGATTAGCAAATGGGAAGGCAAAGGATACTCAAGGGCTATGTGCCGAGCATCTAAAGTGGGCTGGTCCGATGATTTGGCCTATTTTGGCTGGTCTTTTTACAAAGGCGATGGAGCAGGGATTTCCTCTAGAATGGCAAGTTAACAGAGTTGTACCAGTTCACAAAGGAGGATCTCTCAATGATGTAAGCAATTATAGAACCATTTTGGTTAGTAGTCTAATGCCAAAACTCCTTGCATCTATTTTGGAAACGAAAATCAGCGCATGGGCTGAGATTAATGGCAAGAGGGCGGAATCACAAGCTGGTTTTCGGGCAGCAAGGTCTACCTTAGATCATCTGTTAGTACTGAAAACAGTGAAAGGCACGAAAAAACCGGCATATGTGGCTTTTGTGGATTTTAAAAAGGCCTTTGACAAAGTGCCAAGATCACAATTATGGGAGAGAATGGATAAGATCAATGTGCCAATTCAACTCAAAGAAGCGGTTCAGGTTCTGTATGAAAAGGTGCTGATACAATTGTCTTTTCCGCTATCTCTACAAACACCGGATTATATATCTAGTAACATTGGAGTGAAACAAGGGTGCCCCATGTCTCCCACCTTGTTCGGATTATTTATTGATGGGTTGGAAAGTTGGTTATATGCAAATTGTCCTGGAGGTATTTTACTACATGAGTTTGTGGTGCAGTTGCTAATATATGCAGATGATGTGGTCATCTTTGCGCGCTCCTCGGAGTGTATGCAAAGCCATTTAGATGGGCTGGCTCGTTTTTGTGACTCTACCGAGATGCAAGTGAACTTGGAGAAAACTAGCATTATGACAGTGGGGGCACTCAGCAAGAAAGCACTTTTAGATACAAAAATCATTTGGTAAGCACTTGTGATTCTTATAAGTATTTGGGGCTGATTTTTCATAGGAATCACAGGGGGAATACTTGCATTGCTCATAGAGTTGATGGGAGCCATAAGGCTCTTTATGCCATGCAAAGTTTATGCAGGCGGGCACATCTATGGTCATGGACACTTAAGAAGAGATTGTTTGAATCCTTGGTGCTAAGTGTTGCATTGTATGGTAGTGAGATCTGGGGGCCCAGTATCACACAAGGTTTATGGGATGATCTTGAGCAGATTTTGAAAAAGTTTATCAGGCTCGAGTTGGGAGTTAAGGCCCAAACGTCATATCGGGTGATGCTAACGGAGTGCGGTCTCTTACCATTGGAGGGAGAAGCCATGATTAGGTGCATCCGCTTTCTGAATAAAGTGATACATATGGATGATAATAGGCTTCCACATAAGGCTATTTTGGCCAGCAAAGATAAAGGATGGTTTCGGGATGTTACTTGTTGGCTAGGAAGATGGGATATTCATTGGGAAGAGGCAATCTCAAAGGGTAAGAATCTAAGGCAGTGGGTTTTTGATAAGTTTCAAAGAAAGATGTGGGCACAACCAAAGACAAAGATGATTCTTTATAGACAAAACATGAATCCTAGGCTGGAAGTGGCCCAGTATTTGGCGGATAACATCTCTATAAAAAGAGGCATGCAATTGGTAGGATTCGCCTTAGTTCTCATCACTTGGGTGTGGAAACGGGTAGATGGGGGCATATAATCCCTCGGTCTGAAAGATATTGTAAGGTGTGTGGTGAAGATGAAGTAGAAGATGAAGAACACACACTACTTAGGTGGAAGCTTACTACTCACTTCGGGTTCAACATGATATTCTTGCTGAGGATCTTCAAACTTTCTTCTCCATGGAAGGGGAGAAAATTGGTGCCTATTTACTAGAGCTTCTACAACATAGAGAGATTTGTTTAAAAAGGTTGAATAGTCTTCTTGAAGATGAAGATATTTTGAGTGAGAGTGATGAGCAAGATGAGGATTCTGAGACTCATTTGCTCTTTTATGATTGTATCTAAACACGGGATGTCTTTTAGGCCTTTTAGGCCTCCCAAAGATTTAATACACTTTCTTTCTTTCTTTCCTTCTTTCTTTCTTTCTTTCTCTCTCGGTGTAGCTCTGTGGCTTCCGAGTATTCTCATTTGTTGTGTCATTTTCTCTGGAATCCTTTTTCCATCCTGCTCATGTATTTTCGGATTTGGTTGGCATTCTGATGCTTGTCCGTGAGGGCGTCTATTATCCCTTTGTCCTAAACTTCCATGTGCTCTGTTTGTTTACAGCTGGCGCGCGATGGGTCGTTTTTCAATTTTTTGATATTGTGCTATTGTTGCTTGTGTTGACTATTAACTATTTGTTTACTATCGGGTTGATTCTCAGTTGGCTATTGGTCGTGCTTGCGCTCTCTCTCTCTCCCGGTGTAGCACTTGTCGCTTCTGGGTAGGCTCCAAAGGATTCTTCTATTGGATGTGCCTTTTTTCTCTTCCTGGCGTAGCTTTGTGGCTTCCAGAGGGCACTGAGGGGAAGACCCCCGCAGTCGGGCCTAGTGTATCTATATATTTTCTCTCTTGGCGTAGCAATGTCGCTTCCGAGGATTCTTTATAATTTCTCTATTCTGCTATTTGTTCTCATCAGATTCTTGTGCTCTGCTTTGCGTTTCGAGCATGATGCATGCTTGGCCATAGGGCTCCTAACCGTTTCACGTTAACCATCTGTGTGATTGTGTTTTGCAGTTCGGTGTGAGCCTCTTTCTTGACACAGAGATGATAGCCAATTTTCAGCAGTTACGAGGTGGTTGCGGTTGCATTTTTCACTTCTACCCCTTCTTGTTGGGGTGGGGGTTGGGGGTCGATATTTGAGGGTTGCGGGCCGAAGTGCAGCTTTGGTCTGGTCAATTCTGACTTGGACAGGCTTTGGATGCGGTTTGGGTTCAGGAACTTTGTGGGTCGTGGGCCCAGTTATATGTTTTAAGCTAGTTATATGGCTGCGGTCATTGTTGGATTTTTTCACTCATTTTCACTCATGTTGGGGCCTCATTGTGGGTACCCCTATGGGTCATTGTATTTTCACTCATTCAGCTCAATGGAACTCCACTTCACTTCGGATGTTATTGCTTTGCAAAGGACCTGTCCCTAGAATGGGCTAAAAGTTGTTGGGTTCTGTATATTATGTAATCTAAGAAGCTAATAAAGGTATCGTAAATTAGTCTTTGCACGTGTAATCAAGGCAGTCGTTGTTGGAAAATGAAAATTGCATAAAGTCATTCAAAGGTGTAATTAGACAACAGTTCTTTAAAGAAAATAGCTAACATGGTTCTTTCAAAGCGTGGTTGATAACAATTCTTTAGAAAACACGATGACATCTAACGAGCGAGATTAGGTTTTGCAGATTAGGCTTTGCTTATCTGTAAATTTCACACTTCAAAGGATTGGTTGATCTGCATCAGTTATTAATTTCTAAAATTTGGGGGAGGTTAGGCGTTGCTTATCTGTAAATTTCACACTTCAAAAGGTTGGTTGATCTGCATCAACTATTAATTTCTAAAATTTGGCTAAAACTTATAAAATGAAATTGATTATGTTCACTGTTACAGAGAGTTTATGTAGATGTTGGTTCTCGTATATTGTTTAAAGGGAAGTATTAACATCCTTAAAAGGAAATGAAAATTAACATTTGAATTGATGGTGCATATGGGATAATAAACGCATTGCAGAAATTTGGTTCGAGCCTGCAACAATTTGATCCTGCATTCATATTTCTCCATTCACGCCCGGCAATAGGCAATATTACTATCCAAACATGTAAACTGCAGCCATAAAATTTAACTTGCATAACATATCACTCCTTTTCATTGTTGTATCCAAATTCTCCCATCTCCCAAAAAGCAATGCCAATGCATGTGCAGATTCTTCTTTGTAGTAGCCTGTCACTTTAAAACAAAATTACTTGTCAAATTTTCAAATGAGATGCCTTTAGTGTCACCATTATCTTCATGCCACATATGCTGGACAGATCATCCAGCACCTAGTTCTTAATGCGAAAGATTGAAAGTACCTCATTGCATATGAACTATGATGCTTGCTTGTTTTCGCATTTTGGCATATCCCCTTTGCCTTTGATGATCTGTTAATTTGTTCACATCAATCTTACTATCCTGTCAATATAAGAGAAAAATGAAGCTTACCTAATATAGAATTTCATGCTTTGGATGCTTGTGGGTGCATGTCAAAGAAGCAAAATGCATTACAACGAATCAACATTTTCTATTTATGTAAATGCTTTGTCAAAATGGTAACAAATTGATAGGACACGTGGCCTATTGTGCCATTCCTCCTACATACTAACATTACAAATCCTGCCTGCTGGCACTCGATCCCTACTGGAAAACATTGAACATATGTCTTTGAGCTAGTCCCTTTTGTTTCTATATGTTACCCTTACTGCATTGTCCACGATAGCCATTGAATTTTACACCCATGATGTTGGTAGGGTTTCTTAATTGCATGCTCAAAAGCAAATGAAGAATTGAAGAAAAAACATACCTCTATTCCTGAATGAGCAGAACTTCATACTATATAGCCGTCTGCAACTAAAGATCTTTTGGTATGGCTTGCGCTAGAGTTTCCAGTTTCTCTGTTGGAATCATGCCGTTGTTGCTCCGCTGCTAACAATAAAAATTCAAAGTTGAGGGGTCCAGGGCGATGGATTCGAATAAAATCAAGTTACAGTAGAAATTTTAGAGTCTTGGTTATACCTAGATACTGAGAACATCGTCACAACACTGCCTTGTAGAGGTATCTCCACAAAAAAAATTCCCTTTCCCTTTATTCTAGGCGTTTCTGAAACTCTAAGAGCTGTAGGAGTTCTCTAGATTGGATTACAATCTATTGCAAGGTGTAGAGCTGATGTCCAAAATAGCTATGGGATGTGGGAACCAAAGTATCTAGTTTAGAACTGAAAACCAGGCAGCCTAGAATCGACGCACCGTCAGAACTAATCTTCTGAACTAGTTATGATGCCGCATATAATCATCGGCTACTAATCATCGCCGCCTTCAACTGAAATATTCATCCAAACATCGTCTCTGCTCTTTTTTTTATACCAGATGAATAGGTCTTGCTATTGGAAGACGTTAAAACAATCGCCACTTAGCTATGGCTTAGACCGCCGCCTGCTGCCCCTTTTATACCAAGCAGGGACCTATCTAGAACACATCTAGAACAGTCTTCTACTGCGCTCGAAGCTTCCACAAATTCAGGTTGGACAAAGGAATCAACTCTATTCTATGCTATTGGAACGCAATCCTCAAAACTCAACCCACCCAGCTCTCCGCAAGTTTCAAACGCAAGCGTTACTTAAACACAACTTCCGTCGTCTCTTCCGTTTCCCAAACCTATAGCCGCCACAAATCGCTATGGGTTAAACCGACCGGCCGCTCCTCCCTTTTATACCAAAACAAAGCCTTCTCGAGATCATTCGAGAAGCCCCCAGACATTCCGGTTACCTTCCAGAAAATCCCCGAAACTGCAGCTTCTAGAAACGCCTCGTCCTCCTGCAATCTTCTAGTAGCTTTCCCTCGTACGAACCATTGAAAAATTTAGGGTCAATCTCTATTTATAAAACATTCCAGAAACTGCCCCATTATCTACACATATATAACATATTATGTCTGATAGGGACGTCCACGTGGCACACAAATTATACATTCTAACGTCACGCATGTTTTTCCCGGATTTTTTTCAGTGTGATAGAAAAATGGAAATTAGCTGTGGATCATCTTGCGCCAGATAGAATCATGCAGTTTGCCTCGCTGCTCCGGCCATCTGTCATAAGTTTATGGCAGATCTAAATGTCGGCGAACACATGTGTGGATTATGTGGTTGTATAGATTGCTTCTGAGACAAGAATCCCTGATTTCTGTGGCAAAATTTCCCCATGGTCTTCTCCTAACGCCTCTGTAATGCCTTGTCGGCTCTTCCCTGCAAATGGATTTTTGAATTTCTTGGTTAAAAGCTATTGAATTGACAGATTCAACCTGTTTGGGCACAAAAAATCCCTGTTTACGCGACCGAAATCCCCCTTTTTTGCCGCGATATGCTCTGTTTTCCCCAATACTGCTTTTTTCCCTTTGATACGATTTGGGAGCCACGAACCGGTCCGCATTCTTCCGAGGCTATGGCATGTCTCAAAGGCAAACGGATCATCCGATGGGCGGTTGCTTCAAATCCGGACTTTATAATCTCGAAATTGCCTTTCAACACTTAGTCTTGTGTCTTATTGTTCGTGGTATGCAGGTTTGGAGGTGCGAGACAACATGCTCTTGCTTTGTGATGGAGAGCGCGATCGCGAAAGCATGCCTTTCACACATTTTGTTTAATTCGACCACTAGAAAGCATTCCCGATGGTGATTGGTTCGCCCATATTGCACGGGCCGAAAGCAAGCGTAAGAAGTCGATTAAAACGTATCCCATGAGAAAGGTTGGTGATGTTCTGGGTAGGCGTAGTACAGCAGAAGGTATCCAATATCTCGTCAAATGGGAGTCATTATGTCATAGACATGACACATGGCAGAAGAATGGCTTCTCTTTATGGACAGAGCAAAATTGCATGGATTTCAGAAAAAATACCCGTAAGTGAATATGGAATTATTTTCATCAATAGAAACTCATTTACATCTTACACTAAGTAAAGTGTTTTATTTCTGCAGATTATGCCCTGGGTCTGATCAATATCTGGATCTTCGATCCCCAGGTTGGTGCCTGATCGATCGTATTATAGCTGCTCAACTGGATGGAGAAACCATTTCAGACTTTTCATCCATTGATAATGATCGTGTGGAATTTTTTCCTAATTTTATATCACCCGGGCAGGCACTTAGAACACTGACAAAGGTAATCTCATCTGATCTTACGAAATCCTCTTGCAAAAGGCCTCTTTACCATCGTTATGTTGTTATGCTGAGAAAAGCCAGCAATCAATAAGTTCCGTGATACAATATCTCGTAAAGGCATCCTGTTAAAAACTTCGTGAGCATCTATTCTACTTATCAATAATTGTATTATTGACAAAACACATCAGCTGTGCAACCATCCTTTATAATGCTGGCATGAACATACTTTCCATGGGTCAATATCCCTTACTACAACCCTATCAAACACTTTCCATATCAAACACTTTCCATGCATCCTCTACACATCCATATTTGGCATACATGTCAACAAGAGTGCTCCCAACAAATGGATCTATATGGAGCCCACCATTTAGTATTCCAGCATGAAGTCGCTTTCCCCACGTTAAACTGAGGAAATGCTTGAAATGTTGAGAATTTCATATTTATGTAATGCTGAGTGCCCTTCGAAACGACTAACGATGCAACGGATTGTTGGTTTGTTGAAAGACTTGAAGAAAAACCAATCAACTTGCTAGGGCCATATTTGCTAGGGCCATATTTATCACTGTATTCCCATGTATTTTTTCTTACGTATGAAAATATATGGATGTTGGGATTCTCAATTCTATGTTGACGAATTTAAGAGCCAACATCTTTTGTACATTGCAATGTGGCAAAAATGTTGTTTGGCATTGGAGGTTACTGTGGCAAATGCATTATATGTTGATCTGCGCACTCCAAGTGAATGAAAACTGTGTGTCTCTACAAAAAGTTTAACGACGGACTTTGAGCACTAGCACGTAGAATGCGTTCCAACTTCGCACAAGGTTTCAAACTAATAAGTGAGTGAGTGAAGAGAAATGTTCGCGGCGGCTTTGGCCGCCGCGATAAATTTCTTGTAATTCTTGCACTGCGACTCGCATGAAACCAACAAAGCGCCGATAGATAGGCTTCTCATTCATCTCAGCAGATTTCTACAATGGTGGACAGTGGATAGCCGCACACATGCGAACTACCCACGAAAAATAAAGGGAAAATCCAATTATAACATTTGGACCCCAAAAACAAATACAATGCTAATAGATGAGTGGCTGATGTACCTGCCGAAAGCTTATCACCGGGATTAAAAAACCCCGCCCTTTCGGGTTTTCGAGGAAAAACCCTAGTGATAAGCCTTCGGCAAGGGGCTTAGACAAACGAAGGCATAGAATCGCCCCAAAAACCCGCGCGATGGAGAAGTCAAAACGGATGGCGCCGCCAACCCGTACTGCGCACATCACCAACAAAAAACGAGAAACATACCAAAGAATAGCACCACCCAAATTGGGTGGAAAAAGCATCACCCACCGGTGGAAAAACATGATAAAAGTAACTTGTACAAAATATAGTAAACAAAGAGGGGGAAGGGTGGGTTCAAAGAGAATAAGGTATGGCCGAGAGAAGAGGAAGCTACCGATGAAACGCCGATGAAGAACTCTCGCAATAAGTAGCAAACGCCCAACCCGACGAACGCCCAAAACGATCGCGATGCATGCATGCGACGCGATGCAATGCATGCATGCTCATCTTGAGCAAGAATGCCAATTCGCTACGCGAATCGACGACATTCTTGCACTGCGACTCGCATGAAACCAACAAAGCGCCCGAATACCAAAGGACTTCCTTAACAAACTAGGATCGAGGACGAAGGTCACAGGATGAAGGCTAAAGGCCGAAAAGGACAGCAGAAAAGCAACGCCAAATTGGCCAAACCAGGCAGGAAGAAGCCCCCCCCGCACGGAAACAAATCAAAGAGAATAAGGTAATCGGCCGAGAGAAGAGGAAGCGCCGATGAAACATCGATGAAGAATTCCGCAATAAGTAGCAAACGCCCAACCGGAAGAACGGCCCAAAATGCATGCAATGCATGCATGCTCGTCTTGAGCAAGAATGCCGATTCGCTACGCGAATCGACGACATTCTTGCACTGCGACTCGCATGAAACCAACAAAGCGCCCAAATACCAAAGGACTTCCTTAACAAACTAGGATCGAGGACGAAGGTCACAGGATGAAGGCTAAAGGCCGGAAAGGACAGCAGGAAAGCAACGCCAAATTGGCCAAACCAGGCAGGAAGAAGCACCTCCCCTGCCTGGAAACAATTCAAAGAGAATAAGGTACTGCTGAGAGAAGAGGAAGCGCCGATGAAACATCGATGAAGAATTCCACAATAAGTAGCAAACGCCCAACCGGAAGAACGGCCCAAAACGCATGCGATGCATGCATGCGACGCATGCAATGCATGCATGCTCGTCTTGAGCAAGAATGCCGATTCGCTACGCGAATCGACGACATTATATGTCCAAGGCCGCCGTGATAAATTTCTTGTAATTATATGTTAGAGATAGTAAGCACTATTATTACATAGTGCAAATATACAAAAACTTGGAACATCCATATTTCTTTCATTAGGCACTCAACCAATCTGAGGTATTGAATTGAAGTTTATGCCATATGCAAGTGTCTTTAATCTTCCACGATTCTTCAATATTACTTTGAGAACTAGAGTATTGATTTTTTGCTACAGTTTATTTAAAATTGGTGAAAGCTTCGTCTGATTTTACGAAGAAAGGGACGTCCAACTAGCATGTTATAGTTGTCAAGGTCCTTTTCTGCTTTCCCCACTCCAAATTCCAAAGGAAATTGAGATCACCAATGTTGAGCGTGAGTTTTGGAGAAATACCATATGGGCATATAATATGACCATTGGCCGAGCCTTCTACAAGTGGATGTCAAGATGGTGTCATAATTTGTCCATGATAAGATTGACAACATTTACACCATCAATTTGAATATGATTGACTTGATGATTTTTCACCATTGGATGAACAATAGGTGTGGAAGTTGCTACAGCATCAACTAACACAGTGGATAAAGGAAGTTGTTTGCGAAGAGCAGGACAAAGTTTTAAAATAGTGGTCAAACTGAGAGGGATTTTGATTTTAGCAAGTTCTTCTTGAAGTTCCAATGGAATGTGAGCTGAAGGACTTGCAGGCTCCAATGGAACAAGATCCTTAGGTAATGATGTTGATACTTCATGCAAAAAGCTTGACTTTAGCGGCAATATTTGGTTATAGTTAATTGCATAAGGTGGCAAGGGTGGTGTCGGCTCAACAGTGAGCTCGAGTAGTAGTGCATGCAAGAGTGCATCCTTCAACAGCCCACATGAGATGGAGAGTGTGCAAGAGTGCATCCTTCGACAGCCCACATGAGATGGAGAAGACGCAGGCAGCTTAGGCATCACATGAGGCATAAGGTTCTTCAAGTTGTTTTTAAGATAAAGAGATTTAGCTGGTGGAGTCTGTGGAATGGTAACTACTGCATAAGGAGACTGCATGTCATGGAGCATGAGATATGGCATTGTGGACTGCCATGTGCTTGATGTGAAATTAGACCAATCCAATTTGAAGCACGAAGGATCTCTTCCTGGGCCTGTTGGTCCTGATGAGCTTGAGCAGAAATATGAGTTTGTTGCTGAGGTTGTGGAGCGCGAGGAGGACGACACATGCTGGGCCGTGGGCCTTTTTTGTCATTGGCAACCCAAAGTTGATACATCATGAGACATACTGAGGTGGTTTGATTTGTACTAGAAATTGGACTTAGACTTGAAAAAGTCGAGGACATATGGTACCATTTTTTGGCGAAAAGGCGTGGGATGATCGTTCTACACTCCTTCATGTCTTAGTTGCACATATTGCAACATATGAGGATTGACTGAATAGTTGACTAGTTCAATGGCCTGTTCCGAGGGCGTGGGTCGTAAGTACTCAGTCATGAGATGAATAGTTGGTGGAAGACCTTGTAAAAGCCACTCTTAGTGTGACATTCCCTGAGCTTGCTAATTGTGATAAGCAGTCCGTCAACAAAGTCACACGCAGACACCATTGTCTGTCGATGCATGTCATTGAGTTGCTTCAAAAGTTGTTCATCTTTAGCCATAAGCCACTAATGTGGAGCACCACACAACATAGTCGAGAAAACGTGAAACTTGATCTACAATTGCAATTGTCCATTGAGCTTCAACATGAGCCCCAACACTTTGGTCTTGAATGGGTTTGCCTTTAGCAGTGCTAAAGATGGGATAAAGAGAGTTTAAAATTGAGGCCCATGATAGTGTCTAAAGTAGGGGAGAAATTTTCTGGAGCCTGAGTAGCAAACTGATTGGAATGATACTTGTGTAGGCAAGGGGTCCTCTGTAGTGAAAGTGGGTCCTATAAAAACAGCATTGGCAGACATTGGTGCTGGAGGCTGACTTGGTAGGTTTTGAATATATTGGTTGAGATTGAGGCTAGAGGATGCTTGTTAAGTAGGGGCATGAAGGTCAGGATTATCAACTGCAGGATTACCATTTTCTTTTATGGGCATGTCACCCACGTGGTAGACGTTAACTGGATTTGAACTTGGAGAGAAAGCTGATAATCATTAACATGGATTGAACCAAAAGATACATGTTGATTACTCATGCCATAGTATGGTGAAGATGGTTGAGAATGGTGTGGAGCTTGCAAAGGAGAAATGAATGTAAGTGCTTTTCGGAGTTTGAAAAAACTGTGGAAAAGAACCATTAAAGGGAGTATGATGCGCATAAACTTGAGGTGGAGGAGATGGTGGTTGAAAACATTAGCGAAAACATGGAGGTGATTGCGGAGGAGAGATAATACGAAGGGTAAGAGGTGTCGATTGAGCTTGAGAGCGAGGGCGACTTTTTTCAATATTATAATTGCATAAAGAGAGTGCACAGCTAGCTTTTCGGCATTCGAGGCACGCTGTAGTTTGTTGAAGAAGTTATCCTGAATGAAATCTCTGTAAGACATTATGAATCAAAGGAGAAAAAGGAACTAGCGGCAACAGTGTTTGGAGTCTGGGTCAGGTTCTGGACAACCTACAAGATAGCGCTCGGTAAGGACCCTTGAATATAACATACAAATCCTGTATATAGAGTATCACGCAAGATTTTGCAAAAAAGCTAAGAAATGAAGAACAACAATGAAAACAAGTAAGATATCATTGCCGAAATTGAGAATCCCTTGCTATGAGAAAGCCAAAATAACACGGATCTTGTTATGAACGTAAAGAGTAAACATTAAATCTTATCTAGCTTATAGATCTAAGCTTCTGATATATAGTATATTGGCATTGAGCCCATAATGTTAAAAAATGCCGGTAGGTGAAGCGGCAACCGACTCCCAAAATCTCTGATGAAGAAGCTGATCAGTCAGCCTAACTATGGCAGTTAGGCGACCTTTGAGTAGGATCACACAAAAAATGGTCATGGCACGTCTGAGCAAAATGGGCACGCCACAAACCAGGGTAAGTAAAAAAGGACATGGTCACCCATCTGATGTCGTAGCCTGAACTATCATGCCATAAAGGCCGTGATGACTTGTTGAAGAGGACTCACGTCCAGGGGGCCGTGACGCCCTCATGCCGAGGTATCTCTTTGTCTTTTCTTGCCCACTAGCGACTTTCTGGCAAAGGCAGATCTTGCCACATCCTTGCTACGAGGCTCCTTTCAAATACCTTAGAAATAGTCATGTATCCTTGAGCTTAGGACTAACTGGTCCACGACCAAAATATTTTGGTACAGATTAAGATCTGTAGGAGTAAATTCAACAGGAAAGATTGAGGCATTTCCTTGAAACTATAAGGTAATTCGCTAATTTCAAATCGTCAAATCTTCTGAACATATTCATAATCATCTTTAGACCCTCTTTGGCAAAAAGGGACATGCTTTCCAATCTGAAATGCAATTTGCAATTTTGCTGAAGATCTCTTCCATCATTTGATGAGCAGCATATGTTGATTTAGAGTGATAACTATGCTGATCTGAAGTTGGCACTTTTTGCACTTAAGAAAGACAAGTGCTTAGGACCTGATGACATACCAATTTTCTTAGAGTTATTAAGAGTGTTTGGAGTCAGACGTTTTTAATTTATTTTATACTTTTCATCACTCACAAATTCACTACAAGAGAATAAGCAATCTAAGTCACTAGTTTCATCGTCTATTTACTTAAAATTGCATTGTCAAAAATTTTAGATTTTGATACAATATTTAATGGTAGTTGTTGATGAAATCGCATCATCTATATCGTCACTTGTAGCATCACAAATAACAATAGTTGTAGTATGATAATTTATAGCATTGTAGTGGCACAATAGTATCATTTGTAGCATCATCTATAGCTGCAGTTATAATGCCATGTATTTTGTCCTTGTGGTGCTATAATAGTGTTAGCTATAGGATCACATGTATTGCTATAATTATATAAATCATTCATAATGTCACCATGAGCACTATAATAGTGTTAGCTATAGCAGCACCTGTATTGCTATAATTAAATGACCCATAATGTCAACAGGAGCGTTATCCTTTGTATCATTCTTTCTAACATGATTAGTATTAGATGTAGCATCATTGACAATACCATATATAATATCACGTAGATATTATGAGTATAATGTCACGTATTATTGTGGTTGTATCAAATATAATTCACGTTTTCCACCACCTATAATACCATCTATAAGGCCAATTTTATCTTATCCCTAAACTTATAGTGTCAATCATAGTATCATAAGTCACACATGATTTGCATTATTTATTAAGGCATTGATTATTTCTATGACATTATATTACAAATAAGAAAAATAAGTAGAAAAAAGCTTTTGATTTATAAAACCCAAAAGTTATTTCTCAAGCAAAAAATATATATTAAGAAGATTCAAATATTCCAAACAAACATTTCTTGAAGATCCCAACAGAAGATACTATCACAAATCCTGTCATTGTATCCAACAATGACAATCTTCCACTAATTCATTAAACTTCATCTTACAACCATAGTTCATAATCATCATAATAATAGATATATCCCAAGAAGTTTTTCAAATTTTCCATATACAATAATCATAGTTCTTTATGAAGTAGATATTGGATAGATCTCACCCTGTTTCATGGATCCAACTTTAGAAGCATTATGGTCTTCACGTATATATCCAATCCATTTGTAACACTAATCTCTGAAAGTAAATTAGGGAGACAATGTTTAAGTGTTTAATGTCTCCATTTCAACTATAAACATTTACATCTAGTTGCTTACCACAACTTCAAAATATCTTAATATGCTAACTATAAAATATTCTAAACAACCATATAATCACAGCCTATTGCTTTTTGCTCACCAAGACTGGAATATGTAGCATAATAACATGGGCTTTTTTTGTGTTTTTGTACGCTTTTCACAAAGGTTTTCCTAAGATTTCATGGCGTATTCGAATGGATGTACTAATGCGTACATCTAAAGTGCATCATTTCTTAGTCGTTGATTTAGTTTTTTTTTTTTTGTCAAAATGGTCTAACATCCAAGGGCTCACAACAAAAGCCCTCTTTTTATTTTAGGGCTGAACATGCAAGCCTCGTGGATAGCATTTCAGGGCATTCTTGTTTTTGTGATCAGAGTGGAAACAGATTTGGAGTGGAAGCGTGGTGTTTTTCTTTCCGAATATCTACTCCGGTATTCTTGTTGTCTTTTGTGCTGGATTCGTCCTCGTCTTCCTATTCCATCACGACCCACATCAAGCTTTTGCCTCATTATTATTCAGCCCATACCCCATTTTGCCTTTGTAGCTTCCCCTTGGCCAACAAAAGGTATCGCTTTTGGGCTCTCCACTCCGTCATAAATGTCGGTTCGATGCTCTCATGTCCGACGGCTGGGGAAAGCTCGCAGATATCCTTCAAATTTTGCCACCGATTTGCGATGGCACCAGCATTTTGGCGGTTTCTTCATTCTTGGTCCGCCATAGCCCGAGGTGAAGTGATCCGTGTTGTTCCTTACATAAATCACAGCCCTAAAATTTGGTCTTTTCCGAATTTAAGCGATCTCCGATTTTGAGCTTTCCGCTTAGAAATAACAAAGAAGTCTAAAATCCCAAGACAGGAGAGGTTCGGATAGATTCTAATTCAGTTGTTACACATTGTTTTAGCTTCTGCAGATCAGATTATGGATCCGAAACGACAAGCACGGCTTAAATTAGGGCAAGAAACAAGGCTAGATGCGTGAACAGGCTAGATGGATTGTCCGATCAGTATTTTGGAAAGGGGCTCGTCATAAATTGTTGCATAAGGGCCATTACTTTCCGTGGGCTTCGCAAAGGGATTTTTAACAGTTTAGAGCATGCTTTGAATAAGATTGATGCGTAAACTTCTTCAAAGGTTCTTGTATTGTATCAAAATGTGCAAAAGATAATGCTAGCCGCCCATGATTTGTTCCATTGTAAGTCCTCTCGCTTTTTGTTTGTAGTGTATGCTTTTGCCCTAATCACAAAACATTGTGCTTGTTTCGCGATCGTGTGTGTTGCTGATGTACACTTGGACACTTGTTTGAGCAGAATCATCCTCCGCCCAATACATAATGCAGCAATATATTGCAGCAACGGGGAGGTCTTTGTAAATCGGGGATGCCGCACTCATTGCGGCTCGGGGAACTCAAGGGTATTCTGATTCGTTTTCATTTTGGCGAAGGTATGGGCACTATCAGTTGGCTGAGTTTTATTCTAGACATGAAACAGATTCTTTCTTTCAAAGTAGAGTGTTCTTGCATTGGTATCTAGTTGGGCAAGCATGAGCGAGTTTTGTACAGTTCTATTACCCAAGTTCTATTACCCATGTTCACTGCCGCACTAAGTTTAGCTTGGGGAAGCATTTGATAATAAAAAATTGTAACATGGGTTACAATACAAGTTCTAAAATGGCTAGGAGAGCAAAAGAGTATGACTGATTATGTCTAAATGGCAAATTTGTACAGAATGTTAGAACTGTGTTTAAAATGGTGGCTTCTACAACTGCTGCTCTTAGTAAGAGAATAACTATATTTATGTCAGGAAGAGACTCAAGCATTTCTTGTGGGAAGTACTTCTTGTGGGAAGTACAAGCTTATGTGGAAAGCCATCAAAGCCATCAAGATGCTTTGTTTTCCAAGCGGTATCCTTAGTACATATTGTCTTGGGTAACCAATTGTATCAAGTATATGGAATATGTAGCTTGAAGAAGGTAGGTATCAGTTATTGTGATTTGACTTCCTGGGTGGTTCATTTTATAGGCAAAAAATTTACAGAAATAGAAATTTCCATGATGGTCGTCTTGTCATTGTTAGCATGTTTCTAAATTCTTAGTTTTGTTGCTGCACTTGTTCTTTTCAAATCTTGGTCTTCAACTAATGTTTTCTGTTTTTTTTAATGTGTTACCATTTGTCTATTATCTATCATGGTATTATGTCACACTTAATATTAGGACTTCGAATGTAATGGCTTGTCTACACATATATAATCTATTATGTCCGATAGGGACGTCCACGTGGCACCAAATTATACATTCTAACGTTACGCATGTTTTTCCCGGATTTTTTTCAGTGTGATAGAAAAATGGAAATTAGCTGTGGATTGTCTTGCGCCAGATAGAATCATGCAGTTTGCCTCGCTGCTCCGGCCATCTGTCATAAGTTTATGGCAGATCTAAATGTCGGCGAACACATGTGTGGATTATGTCGTTGTATAGATTGCTTCTGAGACAAGAATCCCTGATTTCTGCGGCAAAATTTCCCCATGGTCTTCTCCTAACGCCTCTGTAATGCCTTGCCAGCTCTTCCCTGCAAATGGATTTTTGAATTTCTTGGTTAAAAGCTACTGAATTGACAGATTCAACCTGTTTGGGCACAAAAATCCCCTGTTTCTGCACTGAAATCCCCTGTTTTTGCTGCGATATGCTCTGTTTTCCCCAATACTCTGTTTTTTCCCTTTGATACGATTTGGGAGCACAGAACTGGTCCGCATTCTTCTGCAGGCTATGGCATGTCTCAAAGGCAAATCCGGATCATCTGATGGGCAGTTGCTTCAAATCCAGACTTTATAATCTCAGAAATTGCCTTTCAACACTTAGTCTTGTGTCTTATTCTTCGTGTACAGTTCGGAGGTGCATTCGGAGGTGCAGACAACATGCTCTTGCTTTGTGATGGAGACGCATGCGAGCATGCCTTACATATTTTGTTTAATTCGACCACTAGAAAGCTTCCTGGTGGTGATTGGTTCTGCCCATATTGCACGAAGCTGAGCAAGCAGAAGAAGTCGATTAAAACGTATCCCATGAGAAAGGTTGGTGTTGTTCTGGGTAGGCGTAGTACAGCAGAAGGTATCCAATATCTCGTCAAATGGGAGTCATTATGTCATAGACATGACATATGGGTGAGTTTTTGTGCAGGTTCTCTTTTTATCTCTATATAACAATGCTTGAATCAAAGATGTCCTGGTATTCTATTAGGTCCCAGAAGAATGGCTTCTCTTTATGGACAGAGCAAAATTGCATGGGTTTCAGAAAAAATACCCGTAAGTGAATATGGAATTATTTTCATCAATAGAACTAAGTAAAGTGTTTTATTTCTGCAGATTATGCCCTGGGTCTGATCAATATCTGGATCTTCGATCCCCAGGTTGGTGCCTGATCGATCGTATTATAACTGCTCAACTGGATGGAGAAACCATTTCAGACTTTTCATCCATTGATAATGATCGTGTAGATTTTTTTCCTAATTTTATATCACCCGCGCAGGCACTTAGAACACTGACAAAGGTAATCTCATCTGGCCTTACGAAATCCTCTTGCAAAAGGCCTCTTTACCATCGTTATGCTGTTATGCTGAGAAAAGCCAGCAATCAACAAACCTTATATTTGACACATTTAAATTAAAATCCCCCTTAAACCCCTTTTGGTTTGGGTGCATATTCACACGGGGAGTTACTCCGGGCAACAAGAGCTGTCGGATGGGCATATTTGCCCTTTATTCTAAGATCCGGACCGTACGTAGCGATTCTCGTTTGTGGGGTATGCATGTACAAGTTTTTGTATACTGTATATTAAGGTTTGCAAAATACTATAAGGTTTGAAAGAATGTACTTAAATTCCAAATAATTTAACATGTTCACATAAATGTATATGTAGTGCTTCAGCTTTTAGAAGAGCTTACAAGCTACATGCACAGCACCCCTATAACCTTAGCTATAACAAGTTGCAACTTCGGCAAATATAGAACTATATGGCAATCATGTAGAAACTATGTCGAACAATAAACCTTCAGAAGCAAAAGCATAGTCCATAAATGCCTAAACACCTAAAGACACAATCATGCACTTTACTAAATAGAATAGAATATGATTTTATCGTCCACGGAGACCAACTGGCCTAAATAAGGGAAGCAAATAACAGGGAATGGAAACAACAAGGAACAATTTACCAATATGTAGGAAAAATTTCTGATCTGATTAGAAGACCCATGAAGCTTAGTCCTTGCATTGCATTGCATTGCATTGCATCGCCAATATTTGGGCTTCTGTTGCAGCAGCTTATTTCAAATCTTTTATTTGGTAGAAACCTCTATCACAAAATATTTGTGTGAGCCTTGTATAAGATTGAAACATATCTTGGAGTCTTGAATAGCTGCCATCATCGTTGCTATGGTCATCCAATGTAGAATTGGATGCTGGCCCCATCAGCTAAAATCACCACAACTTGCAACAAGAAAGTTATTTATCTTAGATATCTAAAAGCTGTTTGAATGCCAACATGCCCTTGGCACTTGACATCAAGCCAAAATTGTACCATTACCACTCTAGTCAAGACATTGCACAGCCAGTGCAATTATTCCCAAGAAATCTGCTTAAATGGTAAAACGAATTCATACATTATTTTAATCCATATCCGTTGAAAGCCAATGCTTATTTTAGTAGCCTTCACAATTCGTAGCCATGCATTTGGTACAGCCGACTTGTGCGAAAACAAGCCAACCCTGTGATCTTTAAGCTCTTAACCCTGTGATCTTGAGATCTTTAGGTGGACGACCACCTTATCCATCAAAGATTCAATGTCTTCTCTGTGTACTTGCCCAGAGAGCAGGCATCGTAGAAAAATACCCGACCAATCTCGACCTTGCAGCAAGATTGGAGCTTCATTGGCATTTCTCGATCTAGCAAAGAGGTCGAGGCATTGCAAACGGCCTTTTAGGGCACCAAGCATGGTCTCAGATAATGCCAAACATTTCAGTATTATGTATTTTTAGGCAATTAACCTATTAACCATTTGTATTCTCCAACATATATATCTAAGATTTATTATCCCAGACCAGATTGAAGCCATAAATACCATAGGCCACATAGCTTTGGCAATGCCATATTCATTCCTGGCATTCTCAAGAATATCATGCACCATAAAATATTATATAGACTTTATTTTCACACTAATACAATCATTGGAAATATATATTCCAACCTCCAACATATCATTTTGCATGTTAACTCATCTTATACTAGGGCATTTTTTCTTAGATAAGGCATTTGGTTAAGTCAAAAAGTTATCCGGCCATATTAAGACCTAAGCCTTCTTTCCTAAGAAAATAATATAACGACTTTGAACGAATAAGACTTTTATGTCCCATCCACACTTGTAAAATGACACAAATTTGTTACCTTGAACAAATTTTGATGTAATTTCGAAACGACTAACGATGCAACGGATTGTTGGTTTGTTGAAAGACTTGAAGAAAAACCAATCAACTTGCTAGGGCCATATTTGCTAGGGCCATATTTATTACTGCATGTATCACTGTATTCCCATGTATTTTTTCTTACGTATGAAAATATATGGATGTTGGGATTCTCAATTCTATGTTGACAAATTTAAGAGCCAACATCTTTTGTACATTGCAATGTGGCAAAAATGTTGTTTGAGATTGGAGGTTACTGTGGCAAATGCATTATATGTTGATCTGCGCACTCCAAGTGAATGAAAACTGTGTGTCTCTACAAAAAGTTTAACGACGGACTTTGAGCACTAGCACGTAGAATGCGTTCCAACTTCGCACAAGGTTTCAAACTAATAAGTGAGTGAGTGAAGAGAAATGTTCGCGGCGGCCTTGGCCGCCGCGATAAATTTCTTGTAATTATATGTTAGAGATAGTAAACACTATTATTACATAGTGCAAATATACAAAAACTTGGAACATCCATATTTCTTTCATTTGGCACTCACCCAATCTGAGGTATTGAATTGAAGTTTATGCCATATGCAAGTGTCCTTAATCTTCCACGATTCTTCAATATTACTTTGAGAACTAGAGTATTGATTTTTTGCTACAGTTTATTTAAAATTGGTGAAAGCTTTGCCCCCTGACCTAGTAGTGAATACTTCTGATTTTACGAAGAAAGGGACGTCCAACTACCATGTTATAGTTGTCACGGTCCTTTTCTGCTTTCCACACTCCAAATTCCAAAGGAAATTGAGATCACCAATGTTGAGCGTGAGTTTTGGAGTAATACCGTATGGGCATATAATATGACCATTGGCCGAGCCTTCTACAAGTGGATGTCAAGATGGTGTCATAATTTGTCCATGATAAGATTGACAACATTTACACCATCAATCTGAACATGATTGACTTGATGATTTTTCACCATTGCATGAACAATAGGTGTGGAAGTTGCTACAGCATCAACTAACACAGACTGGATAAAGGAAGTTGTTTGCGAAGAGCAGGACAAAGTTTTAAAATAGTGGTCAAACTGAGAGGGATTTTGATTTTAGCAAGTTCTTCTTGAAGTTCCAATGGAATGTGAGCTGAAGGACTTGCAGGCTCCAATGGAACAAGATCCTTAGGTAATGATGTTGATACTTCATGCAAAAAGCTTGACTTTAGCGGCAATATTTGGTTATAGTTGATTGCATAAGGTGGCAAGGGTGGTGTCGGCTCAACAGTGAGCTCGAGTAGTAGTGTGCAAGAATGCATCCTTCGACAGCCCACATGAGATGGAGAGTGTGCAAGAGTGCATCCTTCGACAGCCCACATGAGATGGAGAAGACGCAGGCAGCTTAGGCATCACATGAGGCATAAGGTTCTTCAAGTTGTTTTTAAGATAAAGAGATTTAGCTGGTGGAGTCTGTGGAATGGTAACTACTGCATAAGGAGACTGCATGTCATGGAGCATGAGATATGGCATTGTGGACTGCCATGTGCTTGATGTGAAATTAGACCATGGAATAATTTAAGGGCTAAACTTAGCTATTTGGCAATTTTTTAGCACATTTTCAAAAAAAATTGGCTAAAGTAAATGGAAAAAATTGGGAAAAAAATAATAATTTTAGCTTAACTTTTTTCGGGACTGCACCAAACCTACAGCTCTTTAGCCAAACGCAAGAAAGTAAGAGAGTGAAATTTTGTATTGTTTAGCCAAACCATAGAAACTTTTAGAATGAATTTTGGGCTAGTTTAGCTAACATCATTCTAGTGTATATGAAATATATGATTAGTACTTTAATTTCTAGTATTATGAATTAATTTGAATCCTAGACTTTGCTAGTTAGCATTATTTTAGAATGTTTTCACAAGAAAATGACCAAAATAAGTGGAAACAATTGAAAAAAAATATAGTAATTTAGCTTAATATTTTCTGTTGGTTACACCATAGAAATTTTTGGGATGATGTTTGGGTTAGTTTAGCTAAATGCTAGAAAGTATGAGAGGAAAAATGTGTAGAGTTTAGCTAAACCACAGAAAGTTTTGGGGGTTAATATCGAGCAAATTTAGCTAAAGTCATTCTGGCTAATAAGAAATATGCGATTAGTAATTTATTCCCTGAATTAGACCAATCCAATTTGAAGCACGAAGGATCTCTTCCTGGGCCTGTTGGTCCTGATGAGCTTGAGCAGAAATATGAGTTTGTTGCTGAGGTTGTGGAGCGCGAGGAGGACGACGCATGCTGGGCCGTGGGCCTTTTTTGTCATTGGCAACCCAAAGCTGATACATCATGAGACATACTGAGGTGGTTTGATTTGTACTAGAAATTGGACTTAGACTTGAAAAAGTCAAGGACATATGGTACCATTTTTTGGCGAAAAGGCGTGGGATGATCGTTCTACACTCCTTCATGTCGTAGTTGCACATATTGCAACATATGAGGATTGACTGAATAGTTGACTAGTTCAATGGCCTGTTTCGAGGGCGTGGGTCGTAAGTACTCAGTCATGAGATGAATAGTTGGTGGAAGACCTTGTAAAAGCCACTCTTAGTGTGACATTCCCTGAGCTTGCTAATTGTGATAAGCAATCCATCAACAAAGTCACACGCAGACACCATTGTCTGTCGATGCATGTCATTGAGTTGCTTCAAAAGTTGTTCATCTTTAGCCATAAGCCACTAATGTGGAGCACCACACAACATAGTCGAGAATAGAATAGAATAGAAAAAACAACAACATAGTCGAGAAAACGTGAAACTTGATCTACAACTGCAATTGTCCATTGAGCTTCAACATGAGCCCCAACACTTTGGTCTTGAATGGGTTTGCCTTTAGCAGTGCTAAATATGGGATAAAGAGAGTTTAAAATTGAGGCCCATGATAGTGTCTAAAGTAGGGGAGAAATTTTCTGGAGCCTGAGTAGCAACTGATTGGAATGATACTTGAGTAGGCAAGGGGTCCTCTGTAGTGAAAGTGGGTCCTATAAAAACAGCATTGGCAGACATTGGTGCTGGAGACTGACTTGGTAGGTTTTGAATATATTGGTTGAGATTGAGGCTAGAGGATGCTTGGTAAGTAGGGGCATGAAGGTCAGGATTATCAACTGCAGGATTACCATTTTCTTTTATGGGCATGTCACCCACGTGGTAGACGTTAACTGGATTTGAACTTGGAGAGAAAGCTGATAATCATTAATGTGGGTTGAACCAAAAGATACATGTTGATTACTCATGCCATAGTATGGTGAAGATGGTTGAGAATGGTGTGGAGCTTGCAAAGGAGAAATGAATGTAAGTGCTTTTCGGAGTTTGAAAAAACTGTGGAAAAGAACCATTAAAGGGAGTATGATGCGCATAAACTTGAGGTGGAGGAGATGGTGGTTGAAAACATTAGCGAAAACATGGAGGTGATTGCGGAGGAGAGAGAATACGAAGGGTAAGAGGTGTCGATTGAGCTTGAGAGCGAGGGCGACTTTTTTCAATATTATAATTGCATAAAGAGAGTGCACAGCTAGCTTTTCGGCATTCGAGGCACGATGTAGTTTGTTGAAGAAGTTATCCTGAATGAAATCTCTGTAAGACATTATGAATCAAAGGAGAAAAAGGAACTAGCGGCAACAGTGTTTGGAGTCTGGGTCAGGTTCTGGACAACCTACAAGATAGCGCTCGGTGAGGACCCTTGAATCTAACATATGCAAGATTTTGCAAAAAAACTAAGAAATGGAGAACAACAATGAAAACAAGTAAGATATCATTGCCGAAATTGAGAATCCCTTGATATGAGAAAGCCAAAATAACACGGATCTTGTTATGAATGTAAAGAGTAAACATTAAATCTTATCTAGCTTATAGATCTAAGCTTCTGATATATAGTATATTGGCCTTGAGCCCATAATGTTAAAAAATGCCGTTAGGTGAAGCGGCAACCGACTCCCAAAATCTCTGATGAAGAAGCTGATCAGTCAGCCTAACTATGGCAGTTAGGCGACCTTTGAGTAGGATCACACAAAAAATGGTCATGGCACGTCTGAGCAAAATGGGCACCCCAGAAACCAGGGTAAGTAAAAAAGGACATGGTCACCCATCTGATGTCGTAGCCTGAACTATCATGCCATAAAGGCCGTGATGACCTGTTGAAGAGGACTCACGTCCAGGGGGCCGTGACGCCTTCATGCCGAGGTATCTCTTTGTCTTTTCTTGCCCACTAGCGACTTTCTGGCAAAGGCAGATCTTGCCACATCCTTGCTACGAGGCTCCTTTCAAATACCTTAGAAATAGTCATGTAGCCTTGAGCTTAGGACTAACTGGTCCACGACCAAAATATTTTGGTACAGATTAAGATCTGTAGGAGTAAATTCAACAGGAAAGATTGAGGCATTTCCTTGAAACTATAAGGTAATTCGCTAATTTCAAATCGTCAAATCTTCTGAACATATTCATAATCATTTTTAGACCCTCTTTGGCAAAAAGGGACATGCTTTCCAATCTGAAATGCAATTTGCAATTTTGCTGAAGATCTCTTCCATCATTTGATAAGCAGCATATGTTGATTTAGAGTGATAACTATGCTGATCCAAAGTTGGCACTTTTTGCACTTAAGAAAGACAAGTGCTTAGGACCTGATGACATACCAATTTTCTCAGAGTTATTAAGAGTGTTTGGAGTCAGACGTTTTTAATTTATTTTATATTTTTCATCACTCACAAATTCACTACAAGAGAATAAACAATCTAAGTCACTAGTTTCATCGTTTATTTACTTAAAATTGCATTACCAAAATTTTTAGATTTTGATACAATATTGAATGGTAGTTGTTGATGAAATCGCATCATCTATATCGTCACTTGTAGCATCATAAATAACAATAGTTGTAGTATGATAATTTATAGCATTGTAGTGGCATAATAGTACATTTGTAGCATCATCTATAGCTGCAGTTATAATGTCATGTATTTTGTCCTTGTGGTGCTATAATAGTGTTAGCTATAGGATCACATGTATTGCTATCATTATATAAATCATTCATAATGTCACCATGAGCACTATAATAGTGTTAGCTATAGCAGCACCTGTATTGCTATAATTAAATGACCCATAATGTCAACATGAGCGTTATGCTTTGTATCATTCTTTCTAACATGATTAGTATTAGATGTAGCATCATTGACAATACCATATATAATATCACGTAGATATTATGAGTATAATGTCACGTATTATTGTGGTTGTATCAAATATAATTCACGTTTTCCACCACCTATAATACCATCTATAAGGCCAATTTTATCTTATCCCTAAACTTATAGTGTCAATCATAGTGTCATAAGTCACACATGATTTGCATTGTTTATTAAGGCATTGATTATTTCTATGACATTATATTACAAATAAGAAAAATAAGTAGAAAAAAGCTTTTGATTTATAAAACCCAAAAGTTATTTCTCAAGCAAAAAATATATATTAAGAAGATTCAAATATTCCAAACAAACATTTCTTGAAGATCCCAACAGAAGATACTATCACAAATCCTGTCATTGTATCCAACAATGACAATCTTCCACTAATTCATTAAACTTCATCTTACAACGATAGTTCATAATCATCATAATAATACATATATCCCAAGAAGTCCATATACAATAATCATAGTTCTTTATGAAGTAGATATTGGATAGATCTCACCATGTTTCATGGATCCAACTTTAGAAGCATTATGGTCTTCACGTAGATATCCAATCCATTTGTAACACTAATCTCTGAAAGTAAATTAGGGACGTTTAAGTGTTTAATGTCTCCATTTCAACTATAAACATTTACATCTAGTTGCTTACCACAACTTCAAAATATCTTAATATGCTAACCATAAAACATTCTAAACAGCCATATAATCACAGCCTATTGCTTTTTGCTCACCAAGACTGGAAGAAGGCATCTTACATTCCAAGATAATTTAACATGTTCACATAACCTACAAGCTACATGCACAGCAGCCCTATAACCTTATCTATAGCAAGTTGCAACTTCGGCAAATATAGAACTATATGGCAATCATGTAGAAACTATGTCGAACAATAAACCTTCAGAAGCAAAAGCATAGTCCATAAATGCCTAAACACCTAAAGACACAATCATGCACTTTACTAAATAAGGGAAGCAAATAACAGGGAATGGAAACAACAAGGAACAATTTACCAATATGTAGGAAAAATTTCTGATCTGATTAGAAGACCCATGAAGCTTAGTCCTTGCAAGATGCCATCAATTAAATGGTAGATGATCAAGCAGAAGATCGTGATTCAAGTGTGGATTGCAACAATTAGGAGGCCCCACATTTACTATATCTACAACTTAGTGATGATGAATTAGAGGATATTGCACATGATATAAGGAGATGAAGTGGCACTTGGAAATTTGCCCTAATAGAATCTTTTTCTTTCTTGTTATAATAATATGATTTTGTATACTTTGTCTATGGGAGTCTGTAGAATATTTTTCTTTCCTGTTCGAATAATATCATTTTGTATATGGGCGTTTGAAGAAGGTAGTGCCATTACAAATGATATTATAATTGTCATAAGCATTAACATTTATACTATCATTATCAAAATTACAACTAGTATTGATAGTAAGAGTGATGTAAGTCGTGATATTATCCATGATGCTATTATCGACACATATAGCGTCATATGCTAGCACTGATATAATGTTGTCAATATATGATACTATAGATGAAGCTATGAGTGATACTGTAGCTGGCATAAGCTATAATGCTTATATTGCCATTAACACCATTGGAGTAATAAATGATGGTAAAATGATGCAGTATGTGATATTATTCATGACACTATTAGTAACACATATATTGTCATTAGTTAGTAGTCATATAATTGTTGATCAAATTTATGACGATGCTGATGATGCTATGATGATAGAATCTTGTCATTGGTAGTGTCACTATATCTTGAATATCATTATTTATATCACTTAATACTTTTTGAAATTTTAGGTGATATTAAAGTGATGAAAAATGGCTATTCTCTTGTAGTGATTCATGAGCATAGGCTAATTCTGTTTTAATAATTTAGTCAACATTCTTTTCTAGAGATATAATCTCAACAATGTAGCAGCTACATAAAAGAGGCTTTATTGGATCCGTCGAGAAAATCTTCCTATTATATATCTTAAACCTGACTTGCAAAAGCATATGATAGTTGGAATTTGTTGCACTTGTCTATCTGCACATTGTTCTTTTCATGATGAGCCCTTTAGATATTTTTCCGTTGGTTGTGGTATTTGCCGAGGATGTCTGCTAACTTCTCATTTTACTATAGTGGTTGGGGCTCTTTCTCAGTTATTTGTTGTTGCTATAGTGTGGAGGGACTTTTCTAGGGTCTACCTATAGAAGACGGCACAAAATAAGCATGCAATCATTAAATAAACGACACTTTTTTATTTCTAGTAGTCAATTAATAGAATCTGTTGGTTTGTACTACAAAGGAAGGTGATATGATCAAGGTGGCTTGGTCTAAATATGGGCAGATGGTTTGGGATGGACTTCTTGTCGCAAAGTAAGATCCTAGCTTTCAAGTTTATTTGGAGGCTACTTAATGGCGACAATCTGGCCTTCCCATAGAGTCAATTAATTATTGCATCTTTTGACGTGCAATAATTAAGTATAGCATCCCATTTGAGAAGAATATGATTAAGCATGTTTTGCAATGGGCACTATTTCACTCAATCCTTAAACTATTCTCTTTTTCATTGCTTAGCGAGGGCTATTGACTGATTGGGATGCAATAATACATTTATTTATGCCATGTCCCTCCATTCTTATCTTACTAGGAGTGTTATGGTGGTCGGCCTTGCTACTGCCACATTTTTCAGTATCCCCACTTGCCGCATCAATCTATCTCTTTACATGACGACGATTATTCATCTCCATCTAGACTTGGTACAATGATGGCCATCTCATGTCTTGGACTAGCTTCCAAGCAAAGTTCCTTCTATCCCCTTGCACAGAGACGATGGGTCCTAGCAGGTGTCATCTCTATTCGATCATGGTCGGAAGGTGGTTGCATCTTGTCATGGTCTGTGTTCCAAGTAAAAATATGACTCTCGCATTTGCATGTAACTGTATGGGAGAAGGTAGCAGAGAACTTGCCTCTTATAGCGGAAGTTGGTGTCATTGAAATGGTGTCATGTGATTGTTAAGAGGATATTCACAAAGGCAAGTAATTTGTCTGCTGTATATATTGTCTCCTCTTAGCCCGATGGCCTCTCCCACTACCAAATGGATGGCAATTGCAGATCCCAGAACTCATGTGGGCTCGTATATGGCATGAGCTTTGGGATAAGTTGCTTCATCCTAAAGTATATATACTTTGGTGGCAAGTGTTACATAAGTATTTGCATGTAAATGCCTTGCAGCATTGCTATGACCTTCATATCTCTGCAATATACCTCCTTTGCCTTTTACATGTCGAAACACTTGAACATTGCCTCTTCTCTTGTCCAGAAGTTCAACCAGCATGTTCCTAGCTACAAGGTTTATTTAACAGTACATTGGACAACCAATCTGTTCTCTTCGCATCCTACCTAGGTGCATGAGCCCTAGCTAAGCAGAAGGTATTTCTTCTAGGGTCTATTTGTTATTGTGGTCAATCTGGGAGTGTTGCAGCCTGCACATTTTTCAAGGCATTTATTCATCTGTTCGTAGTATTATTGCTATAGCCCAGGCTAAGATACAGATGGCTTATAAATTTTCCTCCCTCATGGAAGAAGTGGGAGGCTGTAATTGGATTCAGAATTAATTCTTATCATTAGTCTCCTATGCAGGAATAAGTACATAATGCTTCAACTCATGTTTTAGGAGCAATTTTTTTTTTTTTTTTTTTTTTTTTTTTGGGTACATAGTTACATGAGATATGTCATCTTCTAATGTTTAATTTTGATTCATATCTAGATGGGATGTGCCACTATGGGAAAAATGTGGCAAAGAACTTTCCTCGTCTGGTGGGGATTGGGGCTATGGAAAGGACCCCATGATGTTGCGAAGAGTCTATTCATTGAGGCAAGTGTTTTATTGGATCTGTATATCATCAGATGCCCTCTTAATGTCAGATGGTGGCAACTATAAATCCCATAACATATATGATGTTGGCCACGGAATAAGTTGCTTCATTCCAAAGGTCTATGTGTTTTAGTGGCAGATTATCCACAGATATTTGCGTGTTAACACCAGAGTAAACTTTAAAGTGCTCGTCTCTCTTAAATAGTAAAATTAGTTTGGCTAATCTAGGCTAATCATAGGCCTAAAACTTTCTAAGGCTTGGCTAAAGTTTGCAAAACTTTGAATTTCCAATTTCTTGTGCTTGGCTAAACGTTTCACATTTTTCTGATCATATTTAGAACGCTTGGATATTTCTTAGGACAATGAAGATCAAAGATATTAGCCAATCAATTTTTTTAACTCTAGATTGTAAAATTAAATGGTAAAATTAGTTTGTCTAATCTAGGTTAAAAGCTTGGCTAAAGTCTGCAAATCTTTGAATTTTCAACTGTACACATCCTTTTTATCATACTTTAAACGCTTGGCTAAAATGGTAATGGATCAAAGCCATTCAGAATTTGGTTTGTAAGGCTAAAATTTAGCCAATCTGCTAGACTTAGCTGCTAAAGTCTACAATGGTTAACAGATTAAGTCGTTGCCATGATTTTTACATCTTTGCTTTATGCCCATTTTGCCTTTTCAACATTGAGACTTGTAAGCACTGTCTTTTTTCTACGTCTCATTACTATCCCCAAATGACCGTCTCAAACACATTTTCCCTCACATATGCATTGTTCCAAAGCCCCTATATCCCCAAATAGCATAGCCTATCCCCGATCAACAATCAAAACCAAATTAACATGAGCCATAAGATCTTGTACCAACGGTCACGATTGAATCAACCAGAACCGTAGGATCGCTTATATATGGTCTATACACAAACCACCAAGCTATTCGAACCACAGGATACGTCCCAAAGCCACATGAGCCGTAGGATCTCGGATCAACGGGATAAGCACTAAAAGAATAGGAGGTTTCAAGGTGATTTGATTTGGATGTATAAATGACCATACCTGAAACCATAGACCATACCCCTAAAACAATTGAATGTGTTATTATACATATATTTAAAAAGAAAAAAGGGGCATAGATCTAGTAGAAAAAATAATCATGTTAACTCGCTGGTTGTATTGGTGAAAGCATTCTTGTTATGACATTGATTATCTTGGTAAAGGTTCTAGTCCCCGTGTTTTATATTCCAAAACCTTAAATGAATCTGTATTTCATATTTTAAAATCATAAGCGCCCCCATAAATGACCATAATCGAATCGTGAGGTGTTTAGCGGCCCCATCATAAGCTTTGGACTATAGAATCGACAGATCTGGCGACTGAGGTAGTCCAGGACAACAACCTCTTGAACATCACAATGTAACCTTTTGGCATCCTACCAAAATGCATAGCCCTCATTTAAGGAAAAGACATTTCATCTTAGATCTGGTTGGCTTTTGTGGTCGATTTGGGAAGGTAGCAGGCTTCACATCTTTCATGAGATCTATTCTTCTACCAATGACATTATTCATGCCACTCAAGCTAAAGTATCTATAAGTGCTATCCCCTTGAGCCAGATGAAAGGGTTTGTATTTGGTCGATTATCTCCAGATTGGTTCCTACTATTGTGTTTGAAGTTCCATTTTGAATAACAAACCTTTTGTGCTAAGACCCTAAACTGCCATACCTAAGGTGACGGGTTCAACGCCTTATTTTGAAGGTGACCATCACATTTTCGGGTGTCTTATAAATTGTCCCATAGGCTACAACATCCCGTGGACGTTAAATACCATCCGTTTATCTATCTGTCTGCTCTTAAGAAAAAAAAGGGGGGATCGCGCCTAGAACTGCTCTTAGAGACAAAAACAATCAATTTGGTCATTCTTGTACTGCTCCATGGCCCCATTTACTTTGTCTGCTCCTTAATGCCAGTTTGATGAAGAGAGTTTGATTTAAGGCAAAATGGATAGAGCTTAAAACTGTACAGTTGCTTGCTAAATAATAATGGAAGGTTAGATGAACTACCTCCAGTTGATATGCGCTAGTGCTCATTGCTTTGTGCAGTATCTCCCACACTATCTAACGTGAATCAAGATAGATTTGTACTAAAGAACTGAGGCAATCCAAAGTGCTATAACCAAGCCTAAATTATAATACTGGATGAATTCAAGGACATTTCCGATCGAAATGTTCAAAAGAGAGAGGCAAATTTCTTGGGAGTTTCTAATTTTCTTGACCACACAATTTGAAACTAAGAAATTGAAGGGTAAGTATTATGCCACCTTATATTTTGCATGACATGGTGGACACGTTGTTAGGTATCAAGTCCAGTTTTCCTATAATCATCTTCCAATGATACTGTTGAAAAGCATTACCAATGGAGCATTATAGATGCATCTTACAGGTCCTTTGATTTTAAGGAAGGAGAAATTTTGTTGAGCAGAAAATTTCACGAAGAAATTTTCTGGCGGCCGCCAGCTGACCTGGCGGGCCGCGAGGAAAATTTATTCGTGAAATTTTCTGCTCAACAAAATTCTCCAACGAAAAAAAAGGGGCTTCAAATTTTGCCCCCGATCTTCTCTTTCCTGCAGTTTTCCGGCAAGATGTGTTGGCGGCGCCGCTTAACCTGGGACGGCAAGGGCAGCTTCAGATCCGGTGGAGTTCAACATAAAATTATAGAGTTTAAAAACCTGTTGTTTGGGGCCGAAATTTGATGCCCCCTTTTTTTTCGTTACAACAATAACAATCAACATCATTATCGCTACAAGAAATTTATCGCGGCGGCCAAGGCCGCCGCGAACATTTCTCTTCGAAAAAAAAGGCATGAAAATGATACATAATGGAAAGGAATAACAATGAAATAGATACTATTGATATTTATTAATTGAATATTGAAAATGTTAGATTCCCTTTTAATTTTGTACATTTGCTCTAGACTTTGCACGAAATCCCCTTAATTTTCTGAAGGTGGTTCTAAATTTTCCTAGAACGCTCAATATTCCCAAAGTCTATCAAGATTCTCTTAGAAATGTTAAATGTGAGGAAATGCGATCTTTCCACCTATTAATAAAAGCTTCCCCCGTGTGAATATGCACCCAAACAAAAGGGGGTTTAAGAGGGAATTTAATTTTAAGGTGTGTAATGTAGTGGCTTGTGTTAACTTAAAAATTTTTTGGCCTCTTTGGGGCCTTGAGAATTATGTATGAATGTTGTGTACATCGTTATAGGTTCTTGTGCCTAAGACAGTGTGGCCTTGAAGACCACTTACAGTTGCACTGCAAAAATTTCTATAATATATATTTGTAATAAGCAAGTAGGCCAAAAAATTTATATCATTATGAGGGTCTCCATTCTACATATTGGAATACAAAAGGAAACTCTACAATATTGATGAAAAAAATAATGCTAAAGAGAATGCATTTATGATGTAAATCACTTACAATATCCCCCATATGCTAGACATGTTAGAACATGTGTTTAGGAAATGGAGCCATGAAGGATGTCACGTTTGTTTAAGTCACTAGTCAAATCAAGTAGACACAATAAGAAAAAGAAAGAGATGTGCAACCAAACATCTTATTCTGAAGTGTAATTTTATAAGTACATGTATTGCCAATATATGGTAGCATGATAGAACTAAATCAAATTCTCCAGATGTTTTCAATGAATCTGTAAAACCAGGGCAAGATTGGCCCATCAAAAGTGCATCACCTCTTAGTAAAATATAACACAAGCATAACACAATTTTAGAATAGCCGAGTTACACCAACAAAGCAACAGTGTTTTTGAAATAGACGGAAACACGAAAAACGTACCAAACTATCCATGTATCAAGACATGATGCCCACAGAATTATACAACAGTCCAGACTGGTTTTAAGATGTGAGTAACAAATTCATCGCAATAAAACCCACAGAACTCTAAGGTGCTTAATCAATGGCTTTTGTAAAGAAGCATCTGCAAACGGGCCAACAAAGCATTTCTATCTATTGCCTCATGGAATGTCCTGTGTGTCTGATGCACATGGCCTACCTGCACAAGTTTCATATGCACATGATCTACCTGTGCTTGGAATTATGATCAACAGTAAGATGGCATCACAGCTCTAATTGGCAATGTTGCCCATCTCTTTTGAATCCACAATGAATCTACTAACTTAATTGCAATGTTCAAATCAAGGGATCCCAAAATCATTACACAAGGCTGCTGAAGGAAGTGTTTTCACGAATTGAAATAAATACCATTGGAAAGTAGGGTTTCCGATGGATACATGAAGAATCCCTCCATGGTATTGTGGATGTGGAACGTTGATCTTTCCTCTGCAGAAACCATGCCATCAATTCCAATTGCAAGCAAGATGCAGTTGAAGCTTAGACTTTCCAATAAATTATTTCCTTCTTCCTTCTGTTGATTTTCTGCAAACTCAAAAAGAGAGATTAATCAGACCAAATAATATGGAAGCTTTACCTGCAAAGATCACTGTTGCGAGAAGGAAAATCTGGGCATTATTTGGGACGATTCATAAATATATTTAGATAGATCTGTCTTGAGTAATAGATCTCCCATTGCACTTCTAACCTTCTGCAAAATCACAAAAGTCCTTCAGAAGTAGGATAAAGATTTAGCAACTACAGACAAATAAAAGGTTTTGAGATAACCTCAGCATCAATGGTATAAGTTTGACCAGATCTCTCTGGGGCTGTAAAACTGATATCCTCCACGACTCTCTCTATTACCTAAAACATGTGATGTGTTGAAAGTTGTCATAACCAGCACTCTGTATAGGAATACAGTGATGATAAACTGTAAGAAAATTGATATACGTACAGTATGAAGCCTTTTAGCACCAATATTGTCTACAAATCTGTTCACCTGGCACATCAAAGACCTCTGAGAAATAGTACTTTGGAAAATGCATCATGAAGTACAGCTTGAGAGACTCGTACCTCTGCCGCAACATTAGCAAGCTCTCTAATCGCACCATCAGTAAAAACAAGGTTAACATTTTCAGTTTGCATCAGCAACTGCTGTTGTCTAACCATGTTAACTTCAGGCCCAGTCTGTTCCTAAGGATTAGATCGAAGCTTTTTGACATGGGCGCTTCCAGTTTGGAGTCCTAAGCTGATTGGACCAGCAAAAACTCCTTGTAAGGCCTGTCCAAGTCATACCCACTTGGCCAAAGTAGCTCTTGTTGGTTAGCAAAACCTCCATTCCATTGTCGTGGAGTTCCTGCAAGCATAGCCATAGCCATAATGCTAGAAGCAAAGGAACCCTTTTCTCAAGAACTCGTTTGAACCCATCCTTTCTTCATCTCCACCGATTTGACTCTTTGATTAACTCCCAGACATGCCAGAATTAAGCCCTAAAGTAGAACTCTAGAGGTCTTGCATGCCATGAGTCCAAAATAAAAAGTTAAACCATTG
The DNA here is from genome assembly GCA_021234155.1 of Isoetes taiwanensis. NCBI lineage: Eukaryota > Viridiplantae > Streptophyta > Lycopodiopsida > Isoetales > Isoetaceae > Isoetes > Isoetes taiwanensis. The sequence goes on from JAJEKV010000047.1 coordinate 10,800,605, forward strand.
GGAAAGGCCATTAAAATTAATGCAGGCGTATGCGCACTCTAGATGTACGCATTAGTACATCCGCTTGAATACATGGCAAAATCATAGTAAAACCATATTGAAAAGTGTATAAAAATATAAAAGTAACCCCTGTTATTATGCTAGATATACATGTATTGGCACTAGTCACTACGTAGGTAGATAGTCTTTCATGATAACTGGACTTGACAATTAAATTTCATGGTTGCTAGTAAGATGGACAAACATATGAGTGCAAGAAATGTTTATCTCATAGAATTTTGGAGGAAACGGAGCTGGCAAGCTTTGGAGCAGTTAGTTGGAGGAATGTAGGGACGCATCACAATGGCTGGAGGAATGTAGGGGCGGATTATACAGGATTGGTGGTTATGTTTGCACATTTAAATTATATTGTTAATCCGGCAGGGACTAAAACGCAGCACAGACAGAGTAATGCTTAAACCCCTTATTTTAGGACCTACTGGCGAAATCCTAACCACTGAAAAATATCAAATGTACCACCAGTCAGGATTACGTTCCTGAAAAAATTTCTGGCTTCTGACGTGGAAAGAATATAAAAGTAAATTTGTGACGTGGCATTTTTCCAGCAGCTCTGTTTTCTTGAGTTCGAGCTTCCGCAATGGCGATATCTGGCACCAGGGAAGATTTTTGAAGTGCCGTAATCAATAGTTAGTCGCTGCTTCGCAATGTAGCGACATCTTGAAAATTTTTTTTTTTTGTTTCTTCCGAGTTTGGGTTAACATTTGCTCTATTTCTCTTTCTTTCTATGTTTTAGGTTGAGAGTAGAGCATCCTAGGCAACTTTTTCGTGCAGGTCGAGTGTTTTGAAGTTTGGTCGAGTGTTTTGAAGTTTGGTTTTGATGGTTTTGCTCGTCTTTGGTTAGAGTCTGGCCTCTGCTCCAAACCTCTGGCGAAGTGCAATACTCCTTCACCATATCCTTCACTTCTTGAATACAGATTGAAGCTCTGCTCTGGTCTTTGATCGGATCTAAATAAGAGCTGCTTGGTCCGATTTACCTATTTGGCCCAGTTGAGGGCGTCATTTTGGCAAGAAAGAAGAGAAGAAAGATATTTGGCAGGGGACACCATAGCCTCGCATGGAGCCATTAGCGAAGCTGGAATTGCAGACTATCGCTATGGCTTTTGTATTCTCTGTGTATAATTTGAATGTGATCTATAATTTGAGTGTATACGCTATTGGGGTAGAATCTGTGTGTAAGAATTAATGTGCAAAAATTGCAATCAAGAAATTTTTTGAAAGTGGTGGAAAAAAATTCTGGTGGACGTGAAATTCCGCCTCTTAATTTAGACGGAATTTTGCAGTAATCCTAGGCTAGAGGTTATTACTAGAATAATAAGACAAATGGCTGGCACTAAAATGTAACATGTCCAATTACACATGGGAATTTTCTGGTTAGACCGGGCATTTTGTAAAAATACAGGTGGCAACCATCAACACCGTAGTTGACATAAAAGATGTCATTTCCAAGAAATTTTAAGATAGAATATAATATACTTTGGCCCCAGAGGAGAGAAGAAATAGGACCTTGCACTCCCAATGCATTTTCGAAGTCAATGGAGCTGGGAAGATTTGGATTGGCGCTATGCATAATATTTGCATGCCATTTTAAATGTGCAGATCAGCTGGATTTTAATGCTTCTGCTAGGTCTCTACAAAATTGGATGAACATGGTTTCAGATTGGGCTCAAAATGCACTTCCATGGCTAAGCACAAGAATGGCCGTAGCAATCGTGCTTACAGCTATGGCGGCCTCCTTGTCAAGCGCAGGAGGTGTTGGAGGAGGAGGTCTGTTTGTTTGTGCCAATCTTTTATCTGCTCCTAAGATTTGATATGAGAACTTCGGCAGTATTTTCTAATTTTTTTATTGCCGGAAGCATGCTTGCTAATGCTATCTGGAGCTCTAGGCAGGTCCATCCCATTATCAAGAATAAGCCCATGGTAGATTACACCATTGGGATATGAATGCAGCCTAAAATGCTTTTAAGGATTAGTTTTGGGGTCTTTTCCAATATTATGTTCCCTAGCTGGCTAATTAATTTTGTTAACCATCCTTTTGGTTTATGTTACCTCAAGAGCCTGTAAAGCTGGAGTGAAGCTATGGACCAAGGAGTCTGCTTCTGATCAAAGAGCTCTACATCGTGACAACGGTGTTTTGGCTGTAAAAAATGAGCATGGTACTGTTTCTTCTGTTGAAATAGACGATTCTTTATCTTAACCTTTATTAGTACCAGAAAATGGTTTAAAAGGACCTAGTTGGATTCCTTCTATGGAGCTGGTGGTGATGATTTGTGTTTGGCAATACAGATTCTAAAAGATAGCAAGACAAATAAGGTTTGTTATGTCTATTCTGATCTTCTCTTTTTGTAGCATCATCTTGATTACTCTTCTTAAGTTTTTGCTAGTATCTATTTCACATTCAACCCTATGGAATTGGATACTGGTTCCTGACAGCTTTGCAGATACCATTTGCACTACTTGTAACTGCATGGGCCATTTCTCAAAATCTGATTCAAAACAGCGCCATGCAATCACAGATGTGCGGCCAATGTTGAAATAAGTTCTCTTACTGTTCAATGGTTTAAATAAGAGACAATAAACAGAGGGATATGACAAAGAAACGAGAAAAGATTGATTTGTTTACTTGTTCATAATTCACAGGGATCACAAATCCGTTATGTTCTTCCAGCAATGTCATTTATTGCAGAAGTATTAGGAGGAATGCTAGGCATTTTGGAGGGGGTATGATAATTAACCCAATTCTACTAGGAATAGGAGTGCATCCACAGGTGGTTCCACAAAAAGCTCTAAATATTCTGGTCGAAAAACCCTACAACCAAAAATTGACAACTCCGGCGATGGCAATGCAAGACGCCGTAGCCAGCAAGACATCACCTGAAAACAGAGCAGGGGACTCAGATACGGCAGGGCGGATTTACTCAGGATTTGATCGCCATTAATATGCAAAGAAAAACAACAGCTGGAAAACGACACTGGATTTTGGCCCTGGAGCTAATTTGATTTTTAATCTGAAAGCCTGAAACCGAAAATTTTACATTTGTTTGATTTGATGCAGAGCGGAAAAAGAAGGTCGGCCATGGCCGAAACATACCTTTCAGGGTTCCGACGACGGGGTAGCTTCGCTTTTAAGCATGCTGGAAAGGCAGATCCGACGGCAAGGCATGGCTTAACGGCTTGATCTTTTTGGGGAGGCCAAACATAACGAGCTCCGACGATGGCGAGAACAGGGTGCGCTTGGCGAAATGCGTCCCCTTTTTTTTTCTTTTTCCCATATTTTTACAGCTCTATTTTTTGCCCTATTTTTTCCTCAGAACGGTACGTGGCGGCTTTAGAAATAAGCATCTTAAAAGAATATTCCAAAGGAATTTTCATAGGAGAGTTATATATGTTAGATAAGCTTACGAGAAGAAAGTCTCAAGTTCATTCTTCCAATAATCCATTTTCCAGTAATATAGTTGAAAAGCATGCATGCACATGGAAGAGACAAAAACGATTTGGTGACAACAAAACAAAGAAACCTACAAAAACATACAAAATGCCACATGTTCAACCCTACATCCTTTTGCCATGCAATTTCATCAATTACTAGTCACTATACAAAAGTTCCTCTAATTTCTATACCAACATTCGTACACTATAGCCTATATTTCATATAATAAGGCCATGTGATTTCTATTGCCTACCCCACCCAACCCCACCACAAAATGAAATTAAAAAACAAAAAGAAAAAGGTAAAGAAAAGGCGCAAAAAACATTACATATACATGGGGAAGTTGCCTTAGAAACCCATCTAGAAGTTTCTTTTTTTCTTTTTTCTCTTTTTCCTATTTTTTTGTTTTATGTAACTTAACCTGTGGTTTTTTGTTTCCTTTTTTTTTTCTCTTTTTTGTTATGTATAGCAGTTGCCAAGTTCTTGATTAAAGCGAGGGTTTCATTCATACTATTAGCTTTTGATCTTGTTGTCATCAATTGGCCAAAATTGTGTTTGGCAATACAACCAATATAGCTTGGAACTTGAAGCCTTCACCGAATGGAAGAAAGAATAAGATGGTAGTGCCACTAAACCTTCTCAAATCCTACTTGGCCTAGTTACTAGTCCCACTATACGGTGACACATGAAGTACCCTTAACTAGCATTTGGTGTTTATCACAATCTTAGACATGATAAGCAGCAGAGAATTAATTAGGTCCTTTGCTATACAAAACCGGAAGAGGAGGCAACTGCATGTTACGAGGAATAGCTGAATGTTCTTGCCCATTATTCCCAGTTTACATGTTAAGATAGATTAAGATAGATAGATAGATCGATAGATTTTTACGTCATATCACTTGCCATATATGTCGGCCCTAATGAAAAAAAATGCCATATATGTCGACCCTGCAACGTCATCATATGATACATATAGGAGTAGATAGAAGAAGAGGAATTTTACGTGCATGATTATAGATTTTACTTCTATGATTATAGATTTGATGGTCTAGTATTGTTTTTCGTCAATGGTTGTAGTAGTATGGCCCTTTTTTTTTCTTTTTTAGCGGTTACTAATAATTTAGGACTGTACTCCAAACGATCTGGAACTAATACTTAAGCGCCACTCTTTAACAAGAGCTCCGAGTCTTCGACATGGCGAGCAAATCTCCCATAGCTGTTGCTGTGGCGTTACCTAGGGTTTTTTTCGTTACCTTTCTTCCGTTTATACATTCAGGTTTTTGCTCTAGCCTTTTTGAGTTGCCTTTTTTCGGTTCCGATTTGATCATGGCTGTAAATCGCATCTTATGTAGCTGTTGTTAGAAGGTATAATGTAATGAAACTTTGATCATCACAGGGATGTGGTGGTTCCTCTCGATGTGTATTTGATGGTGGATATTGCAGAACGTTTTTGTGTATTTTGATCGGGAAAGTCAGCTCCGCCAAGAATGACAGAAGTGGGGGATTTTGAGCTGAAGGACGAGGAGCTGCTTGATTTTGAATTATCCGACTGTGATTATGGTTCGGAGGATTTCGACTTTGACCATGAACAGTTCGAGGAAGAATGCAGGAACCCAGATGATGTTATAGTTTCTCTTGATCGTAGTTTTATGACTGTGGTATCTGCTTCACATCTGGAAACGTTAAAAGATGATTCAGTTTCTGCTTTTTCGTCTGATTTGGAAGCTCAACAACAACAAAGAATAGTGAGTAGGCAAAATCAGGGCAAAGAGGAGGATGTAAAAGAACATGGACCAACAGAAGAACATTCAAAGAACGCTGGGCTTGAAAAATGCTACAAATGGTCTTCCAGCGCAGATTTAGAAGAAGGAGAGCTTGTCGACTTTGCTGTTATGGTGATCCTCTTTATCATGGCCTGCAATTTCTGTTTCCATGCCCATTTGCTGCTAATTGGGAATCTTTATTGTTATTTGTCAAGTCCCAGTCCCAAGATCCTCCCTTGTCATACCACTTTTGCATTTGCAGTCTTGCCGTCCTCTCATGAGATATCCAGAGACTTTACTGGAGAAATTTGTTAAATGGATCCCCACCTATAAACATCTGCCAACTTCACCATGTAGGTGTAACCCTGTGAGCTAGTTTTTTCTAATGCACCAGCATTGAAACATGTGGTGCATGCTGCTAGGTAATCATTGGGGTTATCTTGCTAGTGCTGCTATTTTATGACAGGTACTGTATGATTCAAAATGTGATTGTTTAAAGAAGACCAGTTGCAGGACGCATTTATCTCATGGAAGGATCTTTGAGTAGGATGCTTTTGCTTGAGAAGATGTCCCTAGGGAACACTGCTACTCTTTTATTGAAGAAGTGGTCACCAATCACCAGTTTGGAACTTAGTTTCTTATCTAAAAATCCTTAGTTGACCTCTGTATCCCTAAAAAGAGACAAATTAGAGTTTATGCTCTCTTTGGGATAAACATGGTGGTGCAATTTGATGTCGTTAGCAAAGCAAATGACAGTGATTGACTTTGGATTTATTTAGCAGACACAGCTTAGATTTCCTTTTCTTTGTTTCCTTTTGGGATGAGAGAACTGAAAAAAGTAAAATAGTCCCCGTGGTTGGGTGGGATAGTAAAGTTAAGTAAACGTCCAGTTGTAGTACTCATGTATTCACTTGGCAATGCCGGAACAGCCTGAACCTCGTCATGAAGCAGTAGTGAATGTGGATGCCAAAGAGGATAGTGACCTTCATCAAGTCAAGAAAAGAAAAAATTGCCATGTTGCTGAAAGAAACCACACCGCAGGAACAGTGAAGACCAAAGCACATAAACGAGGGAAAGACCAAACACCGAAGTCTCTGGCACATCAACAATCCAAAGATTCAAGGTAGATTATGAAATTTTAACACGCGTCCTTTACATCTGGAGTCAGATTAAAGGTTTCACTTCCTGTTCATTATTTTTTGACAATATTAATGATGTTGTGATAACAGTAGAAGGCGAAATGAGCATTTTGGGGTTCTTACAAAGGCTAGAAATGGTATGTGAAATAGTTATTATGGGTTTTAGTGTTGAGTTTTGGCTATCTTTGTCCACTGTATGCTGTTCTTGGTATTCTTTGTAGTAAAAATGGGATTTCCATTAATCCAAAAGGGGCAGTAATGAGTGATTTCAGGATTTATACTCAAGCAGTAATGGTTTATTTGACTAATTTTCTGTGTACAAAAGGATTGGAAAATTAAATTATTATTAACTGCCGGTAGGCTATATTAGGTCAGACATATTGTCTTGTTTCTCTGACCTTGTCTGACTAGACATTGAATGGCAGCAGCAAATGGGTGGTGGTAGTTAATATGGTTTTCCTCTTTGTTCTTGTTACAGGTGCCAGAAATTCGAGTGGCAGATTTGATAACTTTCATGCTCCTATCTTGCTTTCAAGAGCTCCTAACATTAGACAACCTGGGAGACCGTTGTCACCATTCAAACTGCGGGCAAATGTTCCTATTCAGCCTGTGGTTCATGGCTTTGACCCTCTGCTAGGGACGATGAAGGCAGCAGTAGGTGTTCCACATTTATTAAATTTTATGTTTGTTCTAGGCTTGATAACAATCCGTGCTATCTCTGTGCAGGAAAACATCTTACGGACTCGTCAAACTCTACATTTGACACAATTGGGTTTTCAAGGTCATCAGATAGCCATGCCTTGTGTCCGTCCCCTGGCTGGACTTGAGTTTTCAACTCCAGTTCCCATGCATGTACACAACATGCGTTCAAATACGAGTTCTCAAATTCGCTTTGTCACAAGTGTTAACCATACATCAAGAGAACAAGGGAATAGTCCCATGCTCGAATTAAATGCTGGTCCTGACAGGTATATTCCATGGCAGATAAGACCTATGCTACCTGTCAATCCAAGTGATCTACGGCATGTGATATGTGGAAATATAAAACCTTCATGTGGGCTGTTGCCTGTACCAGCAATGAATCCATCAATATCCAACCAGCAATTTGCAAAGTTAATTACATCCAATGCATGTGAATCAAGAAAGGAAGCTTTACCATCTGGGGGAATGAGCTGTTTTAAACGAAGGCATACTCCAATGACTGCCATTAATAAGGTTACTGGTGGTCGGGGAGTTTGCAAATTACAGGAACAACAGTCCTCATCAACTGTTCCAACTTTGACCACCAACACAGCCAATGTTATTCACCTAGATGGGCCTGTACAAAAGAGTAGGTGGGTATTATGCTGTTGGTCTACACTATATTCTGCCTATGGACTCTGACTTGAAATATGCCACGAATAGGGTGCTGACAGTGGGTGGTCTTAATGAAGATATGCCGATGTCAAGTGTCATAGAGGTGTTTGAAAGACAAGGAAAAATAATGGTAATAGTATTCGTTAGCAGATATAAAATGAGAACATGTGCATATGTGAGCAGTTTCTGCATGTGGGAGTATCAGTGATACTATCATCTGCACTATTAAGCATTAGAATTTATGCATTACTTTCGTCATTTTCAAAGGCTTGTCAAAGATCACATCCTTGGAGCATAGATCCTCAGTTTACTTGTAGGAAAGAAATCCCATAGGTGACGTTTATTTGTAAACATTGTCATGTCCCATATATCTTCACAGCTAATCATGCTTTCCTACCTACTATTGTGTGTAATTATCCTGTACTTGTCTGTACTTGTTCCAGGATTTAAGAAAAAGTGAAAGGGGGAACATTTTTATCATAACCTTCGCTAATGTGCACGAGGCCATCTCAGCCAAGCGACGCCTTCATAGGTAATTTTACCTGTCTTACTAATACAAGACGTAAATGTCTCTTTAATGTATTTACATCTTACATTCTGTGTTATGTAGATCTTTTATTACAGGTCAGCAAATCACTGTGGATTTTGCTGTCTAGTCGATGGCAAGTGACAATTGCGCCATAACACAGATAAATTTTCAAATCAATGAATGCAAGCAGGATGAAAATTTTATATGAAGCTGTGTAAGATATTGGTATATTAGACATTAGAGTCTTAGCCTAAGAAGTTCAACATGTTCTCTGACTGCTGCTAGCTTCAAACCGGTGAATAGTGTTGTTTGGAATGTGTCACAAGACAAATTGTCAGAGAATACAATTGAATTACAAAATTGGCATTATACAAAGATGCATTTTAATTTCGAATGCCAAGCGATTGTACATAAATAAATTTAAAAAAGTAATGTTCCCAAGGTTGTAAATATAGAGTTGTTAGTTTTTAGTCTCAATGTACACATGTTTCAACTCTTGCATGCTGAAAATAAAACATGTGCAAAGTTTTATGAATTGAATTGAATTGAAATCTCCCTAAAGGTTTTTGAGGGTTTACAGCTGCGGAACAAAGTACCTTGAAGCAGGGTTGGTTTGGTTGTCTTGACCTTTTAACTTTGGTAAAGAACTAATTCCTATTGGTGATGTGGTAGTGGAGCAACTGGATTTTCTGAATATGGACTAATAAGTTCTTTGTTGGTTGGCCCCAGTTCACAATTTTATCATCATATATTGTTACTTGTAAGGACAAAATATTGAAGCAGACGCCAGGAATGAAGGAATCTAGAAACCTTTTCAAAAATCGTTACAGCAGATGGCAAGACCATTAGATTAGATACAAGCACTAGAAACAAGTGATAGAGTTTAATAATGAAGCAATATTAGGAAACCCAGAGATTGTTGGCTCATGCAGTAGTTGACTTCACATGATCTCAACTTTACAATAGGGAACATTTTACACTGCACCAACTCAACGAAGATCATTTCTTTAAATGGGGCATTAGAGTGTTGGCATGCCATTTAATTAACAAACCCTTGGAATTGACTTTGACTACAGAAGGTTGTCTTTGACTTATGTGGGAGTATTGGCTTTATCCATTTGGTATTGCCACTGGGTTCGAGAGACTCAAGATAATTTCAAAGTCTTAAAGAATTTATGAGGATGTTTAGACAATCTTTTAAAATCTAAGAGCATTTTTACAATCTTGGAGAATCCCAAAGATTTTGAAGGAACCTTTGAAAAATCTTGAGAGGATCTCTTGGATGGTAAGGGGATCTTGAGGGTCTCTACAGGAATCTCCTTGAGGGTATCTCAGAGTCTAGAGGAGTTTATGCAGAGCCAATTTTGGCATTGACTTCTAAACTTTGACTTCAAGTTTTCAGGTAGCTTTTGCCACTTGAAGTTGACTTTGACTTCTACTAGTTGACATCTAAATGGCGAGACAATCTTGTGTATTGACTTTCTCTCTTGATGTTGACTTTGACTTCAAGATTGAGTTTTGGTTTTTAAAGGGAATTTAGAGGGAAAATCTTTCTCACATGGTGTTTCTCACTTTTTATAGAGTTCTTTTAAGAAATGTTAACTACCTTCGTAGAGGTTTGATTTTTTTAATGCTCGTTCATGCAAGGTATAACTCTTTTTTGTGTGTGATTATATGCGCTTTACATAGACATACCCCATATCCACACATGTATACTTATGTTATGATGGGATCTTCCAAAGCTCTAGAATGGTAGACCTAAAAGTGATAAGAAGTGGTAGAACCTAAGAGACTTGAAAGAAAAATTGGACATTTTCTTATGTTTTCTTAGGTCTTATGCAGATTTGAAACATATGCATTTTCTCTACGTCCACTATAGTTTGTAGGTGAACATGAAATGCAATGCAAATACATCTAACAAGCATTTGCATATAATCTTCTCCATTAGTCATATGTCCTCATGGACGCTGCCAATGTGGCATGACGTAAAAATATTATCTACTATCTACTATCCTTGGGCTTTACTAGTTCTTAGAAAATGCTCTTCTTTGAGTTGTCTAACTTGCAAATTTGCATAATCATGTCCTCCTTTTGCTAAACATAAATTAATCTAATCTAATCTAATTTTATTCTAGTGAACTATGCATAAACATATTTTCAGAGGGCATCACATCGTCTATTTTCAGAAGGTGGTCAATATGGATGACGCCTCGTCTCCTAAACTTGGCTTGCACCGTAGCAATAGGGTCGCAGCGCCTCAAGGCCTGCTGGAGGGAAAGGAGAGCTCAGTGGTTGGCCAAGTGGAATGTGCAAGAGCACAGGTGTATATAGGTGCAAACAGAAGCAGATTGCCATAGCTTGAGGCAGTACCTTGACGCTTGCTTCCTCAGCAAGCTTTGGGATGCCAATGCCCTTGAACATGTCAAGACAACACATTACCAGCACCACATAAATCCCACATTGAACGGGGCCTGCAATGCTACCTGCATGCCCATCTGTCTACGAAGAAGTGCATACTCATTGCCTTGATATGCACAGGTGCACACCGTCTCCAAATTGAGACAAGTAGATGGATTGAGGAGCCATGTCATGACAAGGTTTGTCAGTGCTGCCAAGAGAGAGCAGTTGAAGATGAGTGTCACATTGCAGGGCTGTCCAGCGTATGAACAAATCTTGGACGCGCCGAGTTGGTGACCGGTATTGCATGTGCTATTGGACACGCGCTTGAGACGGATCTTTGGGATCATACCTGTAGGAGGTCATGGATATGTGGGTTCAACTATATCTTCGGACTCACCTGACATGTATATATATTTCATGATGTATGTTTGTCAGCATTCTTATTATTGGCACGAGTTTTCCCTCGAAAGCTTTTCGGGACAGGAGTTTTTAAATATGGACAGTAATAAGTTTGTTGCGCTCCCTTTTTGGTCTCTTAGGCCGATTGGTCTCCGTGGACAATAAAAAATATTCATAATCTATTCTCTTCTATTCTATTCTAATGCAATTCCAACAATAGGTAATAAGTTCTTGTGCATAATGGATTAGAAATCACTTAATATCTAAATAGTACATTCAGTGTAGCAACTACTAGTCTATTTGGCCTACGCATCATTTAAACATGTTTATGTAGTTATTGTCTTATGCTCTAATGTCTTTTATCACGTGGTTGTACAATTATCAGTGCATCGTATCCCCTAAAGAAGATGCCAAATTCATTCTTATTCATCATGAGTACATTGATATAGCACATGTGGTCAATCCACTGCTAGCCAAAATATCCTTTCTAGTAGTATTTCCATGTGCATATAGTACATGTGGTAGATTCTAGGTTTTTACAACCTTGAGTGATGTTGGACAAGCTTGAACTTACTTTCATGTATCTACCTCCACATGCAACCATAAAGCTTCAAGGCAAACAAGATGAAGGAGAAGCAAATCGATGCTGATATTGACTCCCTCGGTTCAACCGTAGGATGGTGATTAGCACAAGGGAATCAGAGTGATTATCTCAAGACAATCACATGATGCTAATCACAAACCATATCATGAAGCATGTGGCGTCAGGTGGCTGGCTTAGGTATGCAGGCCACAAATGCAGGTGTGCAGAGAAGCATGCCACATAGACACCATGTCATTGATTAGCTCGAGCAAATCACATGATTGCCTCGAGCAAATCATGTGATTCGCTCATAGGAATCTAAAGATTCGCTCGAGCGAATCACCTTGGTTAGCTCGAGCGAATCATTGATTCGCTCCCACAAATTAGAAAATTCGCTCAAACGAATCACATTGGCGTTCCGGGTAAACGACGAGCCAATAAAGTGCGGGGAAGCCATTATACGAAACCTTAGATGTTGCATCAATTAACACAAGAAATGCTCATCCAATGCTCAGTAGATGCCATAATCGTGCGAAAGAAAATCCAATATTTAAATACCAGCTTAAAAAAGTGCTCTTCCATTTTGACTAGAATTACCAGCCCATGTTAGGACGGACTGTTTGTTGCTGTAACTAAAAGTAGACATAAATGAAATAGGCTACTCACATTCGAAATGCAGAAAAACATGGCGGAGAATCAGCACATGGGCAGAGTCTGTGTCACCGGAGCTTCCGGTTTTTTTGCATCCTGGCTGATCAAGAGGCTCCTGGAAAAGGGATATCATGTGCGCGGAACTGTTAGAGACCCAGGTGCAAAACCAAATCCTTTTTTCCAATTATCTAATGTAAATACTCTTCATTGCAGGTGTAGTTTTCCTTTGAATTGCAACAGATAGCAAAATACATCTTTCCTAGAAGTTGAATATATAAGCAATGTGGAGAAATTTATGTGTCAATGTACAGTATTATTTCTGATAAATCTCTAGATATTGAAGCTCTTTACATTCAATTGCCATGCTTACAGAAAATTTGAAGAAAACTGCTCATCTGCTTGTTCTTCCTGGTGCCAATGAGAGGCTTGAATTGGTAAAAGCAGACCTAACTGTCGAAGGCAGCTTTGATGATGCAGTTGCTGGATGTGAAGGTGTCTTTCACACAGCTAGCCCCGTAACTTTTAGTGCCCAAGATCCAGAGGTAAAAGAGACTCAGTCTTTTAAGATCAGTACAATCTTAAACAATTGAAGAACCACTTTAAGCGCATTTTTCAACTTATCCTTTTCATTGCATGCTTCCAGCACATCCTAGACAGACAACTCCATTTTCAACCATCACGAGAGCTGCTTATGCAATACCATACAAATCAAAAGAGCATCTCGTGACTCTATTTATATCTCAATAAAGTTTCCTTTCCACTCCTGCTCTTTGTTAGAAGCAATTGTGCACCGTTTCAGCTAATTTTCTCTTAACAGCATATAATCTCCTCTATATATTCTGCACTGTAATCCCAGGTAGGTTCAGTTGCCATTAGAACGCAAAGCAAAAATTTTATCTTTATATTTGGATTGCACTTATTCAACCTTAGAGTCGTGCTTTTCTTCTCTTGAAGTGTTAAGACAATCACATAAAAGTACGTGTGTTAATCACTATTCTCCAAAAAGTCATGAAGCATGAAAGTCGAGCTCATCATTTGATCAGTGATTGGACTAGACATAAGGACAATAAGAGAGGACTGCTCTGAATTTCGGGTCTAGAATCAAGTTTTCTTTTGCTTGTTACCAATAAAAACATAAAATAAGTCACACCTTTCTCCCATCTCCAGAAACAAGTCCATGGAGGATGATACAATTTAAGCCTGAATATCAGGTTCCCTCATTCAAGTTCGACTCATGTTATTCCATTTGCCTTCTGCAGCTGTAACCTACATGGAAGATGAGCTTTCCTATTTGGGACAGTGAAGCTTTCATCTTTTCACACTCTAGGCATTGGAATGAATATTTTATTCATCATGAAAGGGCAGTTTGTTATTCGTTCATATTAAATTCTGTCAGTTTACATTTTTCTTCTTCCTACTTTTATACATTTGTTTATTAATGGCTTGCAGAAGGAAATTATTGAACCAGCAGTTAAAGGCACACTGAGCTTGCTGCAAGCTTGTGTGAACGCATCAGTGAGAAGAGTAGTGATAACCTCATCATCCTCTGCTGTTAGGTTTTTAGACCGTGATGATCCTACAATATTGGCAGATGAATCATGCTGGAGTTCTCTGACACGTTGCCGACAAGAAAAGGTAAGAAGATGATGTTCTACCTGTATTATTATTTTGGGGCTCATGCTGACACCATGTCCACTAGTGTTGTTTATGGTGAATTATGATTTGTGAGGTTGCTATGCAGCAATTCTCATAAAATCAAGAAAATCACCAAAATTCTCTGCTAATAACTGCTCAAAATTGAAAAGTTAGGCGGCTATTGATGAAGTTCAAGCAAGGTGTATAATGATCTATTATCACGAAAGTAGTGAACATGTTTTAGAAACTTATGCCAGTGGAAAGTAGGGCTAGTATTGATTAAGTTTAAGAAACTTTGGAGATAAGTACATCTAATACTCTATTATCTATTTTCACTGAAGTGGTTAACATATTTCTCATATCCAGAGATGGTACCCGACTTCTAAAGTGCTGTCAGAGCAGGCAGCTTGGAAGTTTGCAAAAGAACACAACGTAGACCTAGTTACAGTCATACCACCGCTCATTATTGGGCCTGTCCTTGCTCCTGAAGCCCCAACAAGTGCAGGTCTTATATTATCAATACTGAAAGGTAAACGAACCTGTTTCATTAATCAAGGTTTTATCAAGCTTTTACCTTCCTGATATATGTTCAGGTGATGTATCCAAACTCGAGCCCTTCCTTAGGACAGGACTGGTCCACCTTGACGATGTTGCTGCTGCGCATATCTTGTTGTATGAAGAACCCAAGGCTGCAGGGAGATACATTTGTAGTGCATTATTTGCTAACATGAAAGAGATCCTTGACTTCATGGCACAACGTTACCCTAAATTTAACATTCCAACAGAGTATTATTCTTATTTCCTTTGTCTTTCCCCCTTTTTTAAATGTTCTTGTAGGTTATAATGTTGGCTACATATAGATTGTGGCATTTACTGCTTTGCAACACAATTCTGTTATTTCAAACGAACTCTATATTCTCATGTACTCGAAGTCTATATTATGCAATGACAAATGCATCACATTAGGATAGATACTGATTATGGCCTTATTTTTGCTGTTTCATGTATAGGATTGAAGAGGGGAATGCTGTTTTCAGTCGAGATATGACAAGTGATAAGTTGCAAAAACTTGGTTTCCAGTATAAAGGCCTTGCGGAGATGTTGGATGATTGTATTTCTAGTTTGGAAGCAAAAGGTTTCGTATAAGAAAGTATGCATTCCATTGTTCATTTAAAGAAATGATTGTTCATTTAAAGAAATGATGGAACTATGTTCAGAAGCATGTGAGTCCATGTGGTATGATGTAAAAAGTACTATCTACCTATCCATCCACCCATCCATCCAAAAATCTTCCGTGCATGAGTTTTTTAATTCTAATAATTAAAACATATTTTATTATGTTCAATATTTTGAGCTGTAAACTTTTTTTAGGAATCTTCACGCATTATAGTAGTGGTTGGACAGAAGACATTCTTGTCTACATCAACATACCCCACACAAGCAAGCTATGAGATCGCGATCCACAACTATAAGCTCCTAGACATCAAATGCTCAAGTCCCCCTAGTTTGCAATTACTAAAGTTATAAGCAAATATTCATGATCATGAATTATATTTCAGCAGTATTTGCCTAATGATTCCACTTGCAAAGAACAAGAGACGACCCTAATATGACATCTTCAAGTTGAATGATGATGTTAATGGTTTGCTCAAGTTCCAATGTCAGTTATCCATCTAATAATTAGATAACTCTCATTTAGCCATGACTAGCCTAATGAATGGTAGGTATGGCTCTAGTTCATCTAGTATAAAAATCATGCAATATTGGCGGTACTGATTTTTTTTTTCCGTGAAATACTTGACGCAATTATCTCGGGCAAAGTTTTTGTTATATTGTCTAATGTTTAAATTATTGCCAATGAAACTAGGGGCGTAGTCGTGATTTAATGAATAGGCATTTGGGTTGGGTTGTCCTTCACTTGAGTTAACAACGAGCAAGTGCAAGTCTCATCAATGTGTTTTGTGTTTGTCTTTAATAGATGGAAAAAGAAGAGGATCTAGGAGAACAACAACCAAAATACATTTTATCAATCATAGTAATAATTATAATGGTGGATTTCAACTAAAAGAAGATCTATTGGCTTGCTTGCGTGTTAATTTATGGCATGTAGATACAATTTGGCAGAATGAAACTAATCTCTATTCTTTCTCCAAGCCATAATACATTTCACCAACCACAAGAATGGTGGATGCCATCTAAAACAAGATCTAATGGCATGCTTGTTGGATATATAAAAAATGACATGTAAATACAATTTCGCAAAATGGAAATTGATCTCTATTTTTTCTCTAAGAGGTTTCTTTTCCACTGTATTTTTGGCGTAGTGGTTAGAACGGAAAATGTCTCGAGTTGCATTTAGTGTAAGGTGGTTTGAAGTAGGTCCCAACAAAGCAATGTTGGTGTGATGTGTGCGTCATATATCTAAGTTGATGCTGCCAATGTGGCATGACGTAAAAATTGCTTTTTAAAAAGCTTTTTATTCGTTTGACGGCCAAAAGAAGTATACATTAAAACACATATTTTAAGAAACTTGAATGCACATTCCTTTACATGGTTCGAGAATAGAGGGGTTCGGCCATAAAAAAGCTACCCATTTTTGGAAATTTCCGACAAGTAAAAAATATTTTGAACAATTTTCCAGCTATAAAAGACAAAAAAGTCCGGCAAAATACGCTATAAAATGCCCCTCCAATGATTTTTTCCGGTCGTCTTAAATGCCAAGCAGCATTTTTTCTTGGTTACTTCAATTGCTATTTTGGAACCATGTTCCTTTGTCTTTAAGCCTTAATTATTCTTTGACCACCAAAAGAATAGAATAGAATAGAATAGAAGTACTTTAACACATTAACATAAAGAATAAGCGACAGAATAGTCCCCACCTATACTTTCCAGAAGTAATATGTAACATAAAGAATAAGCGACAGAATAGTCCCCACCTATTCTTTCCAGAAGTAATATGTGAAACATGTGTTGCCTAAACTTGTGGCACTTTTGCGAGCCACAAATCTTTAAATGACACGATTGGCAAAGTGATAGGATAAATAGGTGCAGAAACAAGGCAGAGACGGACACATTTTACAATGGCTCAATTGGAGCAAAGGTGCAGCTCAGAATTCGAATTTTGGTCAGAACGTAACAGAGAAAGCAGCTACATGGCTCCAGCGGATGAAATTTTCAGAGACAGCGGGTTTGTTGCAGCATCGTCCTCTCGTATCGCCACTGTTTCTAGTTCTACTCGTTCTAATTCTGATGCTGAATCTCGGCTATGGCGTTCCGGCAGCACCCAAACAAGGCTCAATCGGCATATGCAGGCTGCTTCTAGAAAAAGGCCTCCTAATCAACGCCAAGTTGTGGCCGAAATAGTGCATTTGGAAGCTTGCATGTATTCCGGCTTCTCCCTCTCCTTCTTGCGACCAAGTCGTCGCGAAAAAAAATGACCTCTTATTTAAGCAACCAAGTTCCATGCTTTTGATATTTGAGAGGTGCATTTACATGTACACTACCTAGTGCATTTACATGTACACTAGTAGTCCATCTATGAGAGGTCCATTAACATGTAGAGGACACACGTGTCACTCTACGTCGGTTGCCTCCCTTCCTAATCATGATCAAGAGAAGAAGAGCATCTTAAAATCTTCAATCACAGTTGTCTCATATCATCAAGATACAGCCATTGGGAGCTATCCCACCCATCAAAGAAGAAACTCCTTTCCGGCGGCGATTATCGTGATAACTCTCTAGAGGGTTATTGCTATAGCCTCCTAGCCGTTCAGATTGGGTCCTATAGCTGCCATGAAGATAATCCACTCCAACTCATTATTCAAGGGGATCAATGGCTCCCGCTCGTGGGTACCCACTTCGCCTAGTGCATTATTCTGCAGAACACGCTAAAGGAAGCCAGTAACCTTCCTTACACCCTCTTAATGCTAGCAATATCTCTTGGGTCACTTCATGGGGTCTATAATCAAAGAAGCTTCTTCAGAGTGAAAGTTAATCAATTGAAAATGCCAAGATTATTGTTAGACAAGCATGATGATGCAACAAGTAACAATAGCGTACTTAATAATCAAATCTCATTAAAGTCATTTCATCTTTTCCCAAAAATGCTTGACCTTGTGCTCGATCCGAATATGAAATTGTGGCCTTTCATACTTGTGGATAAGATTTCAATTAATGGCGTTATGGCTTCAAAAGCCCTTCTCGGCGCTCCTTATTGCTCATTCCTTATTGTTTTTTAAGGTTCATTGGATTTCGGCATATTCCTACAAATATGCCAGATCTAGGGTCCACACATTTACACATCACACCCCTGTATATTTCGGCGCTCCCCTGCGTATGTATATACGTAGGAAGATACGTATGGCCATGGCAAACAGAAGGCCATACAGAATAGCCCGTCCGCCTCTGCAGCCGTCCACCTCTGCTGCTCTCTGGAGCCTCTCCGGAAAACTCCAGATCAAAGGAAACAAGGAACTACATACCGAAGGAAACAAGGATCGACGGAAATAAGGCACTACAGATCAAAGGAAACAAGGAACTACAGATCAATTGCAGATGAAAGCCTGAGCATAACTCCAAGCAACGAAAAATCCCAAGGTCATCTGTTCTTCCGGAAATTCCAACCCTTCTCTTCTACTTTCTTCGCTTCCTCACCCCCGCCCTAATTCATCCTGCAATTCCGACCTGCTAGCATCTGGCCGCTAGACTTGGTGGGATCCTGCAATTCCGACACAGTACGATATGTTCCGGCTTCCTTCCAGCAAAGGAGTGCCATTGCTGTGGCCTCCATGCCCAGCAACACATGGCGCTCCACTCCATCCTTAAACCATGGCTTTCATTACACAAAAATAAAACCCATCCCCCCTTTTCCGCCTAACCATTGCCAAAATCATACTAAACACATAATTTGGCAACCTTATGGCTTCAAAAACCCTTCTATTTTACTTTTTCTCGCTAAAGGCTGCCGTGAACATTTTTTTTTTTTTTTTTTTTACTTCCCTATGTTTAGAAAAGTGAGTCAATAAAGAGGAATGTTCATGTCGCATACAATTTCCTTTATAGACTTGCTTAATGGTTGGAATTATATCTCTTTTCTCCTTATTTTATTTCAATCTTTTGCAAGTTGTTCACATTCTTTTGTTTGCTATCATGTCCATGCAAGCAGTTTTTCTTGCTAGTTAAATTAGCAAATTCTTTTATAATTTATTTCTATCAAGTTGGACGACCTTTGGTAGTCAGTCAACAAAAGACTTTTTTTTTTACCTTCTATCACGTACGTTTAAGCGGCTTGTTGCTAGTTTTTAGGAAACCCTTATATCTTTGCAAATGATGGTATTTAGAGGTCTCTTATTCGTCTCATAAAGCTATGAGTACATTCAAATTGCTATTTGTGGCGATTCTTTGCCCTTTTAGGTTTTCAGATTCACCTCGTATTGTTCCGTTTACATCTAGTCCCTCCTAGCATTTTTGTGAAATAGATGCATTTAGGGAGCTCGTCCATTGAATTTTTACCATAGCGATTGATAGATATAAGATGTCCACCTTAATAGTTGTCCATAAATTATAAAGCCAGCTAATCTATGGCAATTATGGAACAACACACAAGTCGGACGTTATAAACAACATTTTTTGTTTAGATTAAAGACTATTGTTAAGAATAAAGTAAGTGATGATATTTAAAAACTAGAGAAGAAAGCTGCAAGGAAAAAGTCAGCTGCAAATTCATATGTACAAAAGGTAATAAGGGATCATGACCAGGGAAAAAGGCCTTGACAGAAAATAGCTTGAAGGCTTTACCAGGACTTATCAAACAAGAGCCTGGACATGGATCGGCATGTGCAACTTATTGAAGCGATTGTCAGCATTGCGACCAACAACTAAATGTAGACTCCAGCGATCAGCTTCGGTATAGACGGCCCATCAACTCACTGCAACAAGCAATTTATAGTCGGATTCTACCACTACAATTCATTGTAGAATCGAATCTTAAAGGAAGATTTGGTTTGATCCTTAGCCCAAAAACCATAGCTTGTCCCCTGACTACCAAGCGTAATTCCTCTTCCAAATCCAGTTGTTCAAGGCTATGAGATTCTACGTGTAATAGAGTGTCTAATTCGAGAAGCCAATACTCTGAATCTCTATATAAGCAAATGGATCCAGTTTGGATAGTTAACTGTGCTCATATTAATTAGCTAAAATACAGACAGTCTTGCTCTTGTTCTTCAATGTTCTTATGTTGAGTTGTTGTTATACCGTCAGCAACATCGTGAGAGGATGGGCCTTGAGCATGAGAAGATGTGGGAGATACAGAGGGTGGAACAGCAGAATGCGTATTTGATGCTTTGGCATGTGCAGCATTTGCAGCAGCAGCAACAGTGGTATGAGTGGTCGTAGCATGATGAAATGTGTCAGCAAAGGTTGCATGTGATGGTGTAAAGATTCGTATTTTTCCACGGATCAATGCAGCCTTACCACCATTCTTTTGAATATCCTGGACCTTTTGTAAGTGCTGGCATCTTGCTAATTGCTGTGATTTAGTAGATGTGCAAATACTGAGATGTCTCTTTCAATCGCTTCGCCTACTTCAGAATATCTATTTTAGTACTCAAATTTGGCACTGTAAATTTCACTATGCATGGGCAGTGAGCTACAATGCTCCTATCCTGTATATAGCAGTAACAACAGCTAGTGTTGTGAGGTCCAATTTAGCCAACACCAAAGTTTGTACCTTCGGCTGCAAGCCCTCTAACGCTTCTTCTTCCATGCCACGAATCACCAAATTACATTGATGATTGTGTCTGTCAATGTATTCTCGACGCCTCTGAGCAGATGTAGATGCAATACCTGTTATATGGGAGTATCGAGATTGTGAGAAGGATGAACTAGGCATAGATCTCACATTAGGATCAATATAGTTTGGAGAAGAAGATGGAAGTGTCTTGGTAGCATGAGAATAGGAATGTTCCAACGCAATAACTCGACCAGATGTTTCCTTAGCAAGCTTAGTCACTTGGCAGGTCAGGCTTTCTTCCAACTAGTAGACACATCAGAGACGTGACAGAGTAAATCTTGCCTCTGCTTATCTATATCAACCAGTAGGTGCTCCAAAGTTATATGACAAGCATCAAACTTCAACTTTGCGCCCTCAATTGTTTCCCAAAGCTTTGCATGCTCAGCATTATTTTTTCTAGTGAGCATTTCAAGGTCATTATGACACTTTGAAAATTCAGACTTCAATGCACATCTGAATTGTGCCATCTCCTGTTGCTTTGTGCAAAGTATCAGTAAGAATGTCAAACTTATTCTCTCAGTCTCTTGAAGAAAATTGACATAGAGAGGAAGACGGGCTAAACGTGGGAACTTGGATAAATCTTCAGGAGTCAATACCTCAGCAATCCACTCCCCTTCGTCAGCCTGAGTTGAACCTCCAATGCATGTTAGAGGTGTTACTGGGCAACTTGCGTTTACAATGCAATCCGCTCCTCATCTGCACCACGTATTGAACCTCCAACGCATGTTGGATGATCTTCTAAACTATCTGTACTATCATCACTTGTGGAAGTTTGTATTGGACGCTGATTATCTCGTTGGGAGTAAAGATGTAATACCCTATCCAATGTCTGGTGTTTTAAATGAGTGCCTTTATTGAAATGTCGAGTGACCTTACCCTTGTAGTGGTTATCTTTTTTTGTGGATCTTAGAGATGCTGATGTGTGAGCAAAGGGATTAACAAGTGCCACAAAAGGCCCCTTTGCTACTGCAAAAGAATGGAAGGAGCCATTGCCTCCAGAGTGCCAAAAATGGAGCAGAGTTACAGCAGCAACCAACTACCAAACTCCCTCAATATACACACCATTGGAAAGATTACAAAGTATACTTTCCAAAGCACTAAAGAAGACTCTGATCTGAGTTTGGATGCACCAGATATGAGAACAGAGGTACTACCAGTGCAAGATCCTTAAGAGGGCCAAAAATCAGATCCAAAATGGTAAGCATCTTCCAAGAAATCCTACAATCTATACATTGTTAAAAAGATCATGATATAAGTTTTCTAACGCACCAAAAAACACTCTAATTTGACTTCAGATGCTCCAAATATGAGCAAAAAGGTACTATCCGTGCATGAATTTTTTCATAGGCGCAAGAGAGAGAAAATCATAGAGCCTAGAATACAAGAAGCAGGAAGTATCATGGAAAGATGGGAGCATTTTACCAAAAGGGTACCTCATTTCACAGGCTATCAATACTTTTCATTATTTAATGAATGTCATGGGCAACGAGGTTGTGGCGGGATTGCTTGCTATTTCAAGGATGCCCTTTCTCCAAGTATCACGCTTCATAAAGTTGATAGATATAACTACTACATGTGGATCAAACTCCATTGCAATAATGGTAGTGCCATTTTTATTGTTGCCTGTTACTTTCCACATACATCATCACCTTTCGATGATGAATATGATGTAGACCGCAGTGATCCTTATGGTGATCTTTATGATGACATTTCTCAAATCAAACAATTAGGGCATGCTATTCTTCTTGGTGACTTCAATGCTCGTACAGGTGCAATGCAAGCTGCTCAGCTTATACTTGAGGATGCCCATGACCCCTTATGAATGTCTGCTAATGAAACAATTTTGCCACATTCATTGCTTGATGCTAACAAACCTATCTCAACATTTGGATGGGAACTCATTCAATTGTGTGAAGTCTTCGAAATGGTAACTTGTAATGGCTTAGAGCAATGGCCACATTCTAAAGGTGTTACTTGCAGACAGGATAGGCAGGGAAGCGGTACTAGTGTCGTTCATTATGTCATTTCCTAAGTGCAAGTCTTGGATCTCATTTCAGATTTTTGAATTAGCACAAGGCATAGAGATGAGGAAATAAATTCTAACCAATATCCACTTTATTTGTCATTAAAGTGGCAGCTTACAAAACTAAGAAGCGGAGGACTGAGAGATGGATGATGAGAGGCAAGCATCTAAAAGCTTATTATATATAAAGCGAGAGGAAGCATCTAGAACCTTTCTAGGCTTGCTAGGTCTAATTCTAACGTTGCTAGGTGTCTGCCACTCCTCAGTCAAGATATACATTTATCTTTAAATCTCGAAATGAAGATAAATGTCTACTTCTTGATCGATCAAGTCACGAAACACTGAAACAGAGGCATATAAAGGTAAGAAACCAAATTTATACCTATAAATAAGGTTGTGCTATAATACGAGAAAATAAACTAAGATGGAACTAACCTCTTGCACCAGATTGTCAGGCAGTTGATATATGCTGATGATATGGACCTCCTTGCTTACTCCTTGCAGACATGAAGAGCCATCTCGATGCTCTAGACAAATTCTGCCATGCGAATCAACCTAGCCCAGGCTAAGGTGTTCCTTATCTCATCCTCATTTCAACCATGACTCTTCTCCTTCAGTTATCAAGGGCAAAATATGGAAGTGGCATCCACCTACAGGTATTTGGGAGTGGAGTTTCCCTCTAGTATGTAGTGAGATGCTTCCATCCATCTACGGCAGTAGCAGACTGGACGGCACTATATGCCATGCAGACAATAGTCATAAAGCAGAGTTATACGACTGGGCCCATCAGTCGCACCTCTTCAGGGTCTTGGTGGAGCCTGTCCTTTTATACAGGGTCAAGATCTGGGGCCGCATTGTGTCCCTTGCTACCTTGATTTGGAGCAGGTACGAAAAGCCTTCTTGGCTCAAGCACTGGGGGGTGAAGTCCACGGTCCCATATCAGATCCTGCTGCAAGAGGCAAGTTTCTTACCTCTTCAGAGAACAGCCCTGGATCTTCACATCTTCTACTTTTAGAAGGTGGTCACTATGGACGATGCTTGCCTCCCTAGTCTGGCTTATGCCATCGCAATGGAGCCACAATGCCTCAAGGCATGTTGGAAGGAAAAGTGAGCTCAGTGGTTTGCCAGATGGAATGTGCAGGAGCACAGGTGCAAACAAAGGCAGATCGCTACAACTTGATATCTTGATGCATGTTTCCTCAGCAAGCTCTATGATGCCAGCACCCTTGAACAGGCCAAGACAGCACATTACCAGCGCCACATTAATCCTTCATTGGAATGGGGTCCACAGTGTTACTTCCGTATCCATCTATCTATAAAAAGGCACAGTAAGACAGAAGAAAGTAATGTAATATCATAAGTTTCCACTGGTATCATCGGTGGATGTACTACTCTCACTCTCCAAATGTGTATCACTAAAATAATCACTAACAGTTTTCACTCTCTTGGAGTGTCTCTCTCGATGTTCAATCACATCAGATACAAAATAACATATTTTCTTAGTGGGGAGCTCAAACAACTCTACCAAGGATGATGCATATATGTCATACTTACCTCTGATATCCTCATAGAATGAACACCATAGCAGTGTGTAACATTCATCTTCTATGTGCCCTCCATCACATAGTTCATATGTGCGCTGCTCCCTAGATATCCCATACCACCTTCTCGTTTCTATCTTCAAGTAATGCGAGCTCAACCTTAAGCGTGCCAACCCATGGCGGAAGTGCAAAGATATCTCATCCGATAGATATTTAGCTTCCGTGAGCTGTGGATTGATAGATGTGCGGTAGAAGAACGTCTTAGTCTCAGGTGTTCTCCATAGTTTTTTGTGCATACGCTGTGTCACCAGCTTACGCATATCCTCTTTACTGCCCACTAAATCTTCAATTTTAAGATTCCATTTTTTCAGCCACATCTCTGCATCATAATACCACCCTTTCTCCTTGCTGGCACTCATTGCTATATGCGGCAAGCGATCATCTTCCAAGCGGCGAACTCTGGCAATGTATACTGCAAAATGTAGTATAGCTTCACATTCTAGCGGGAGCAAGCCTCCGTCTGCTAACATCATAGAATATGGTATCTGTAATTTGACCCCTAGTTCAGAATGCAAGAATCTCTTTTGTAGTTTTTCAATAGACAGCCACAAATTAGCTGGGAAACTAGGGCCCTACACCTCACAACCATAAAGAACGACCGTCTGGACCAATGTTTTAAAAAGCATTTTCTTCATGTGCCAATCCCACAAATGAATTCTCTTACATATCTTCTGCAGCATGCATAAGGCCTTAAGCCCATTGTTGTATCTTTGCTCAACACATAAATTCCACCTATATCCACTTTCAAAGATGACCCCTAAGTATTTGAAAGATGTCACTGTCTCCAGCTGGTGTCCTTTATATTGGAATACATGTTTTGTGCGAGTGCCAACGACCATAACTTTTGTTTTAGATATATTTACCTCCAAACCAGTTTTGTCCCAGAAAGCAGCGAGTATCTCAAGATGTGTGTCCAGCCCTTGCTTAGTTCTAGCAATTAAGACCACGTCATCCGCATATAACAAGAGTGAAATCACATGCCAAAAGGGCACCTGGACCACCATTATATACAATCCAATCCTCTAATTCGTCTATGAATATGCCAAATAATGTAGGAGATAGCGGGCACCCCTGCTTCACGCCAATATTGCTGTGTATGTGTTCCTTGCAAAGATGAGACCACAGTTGGAATAGCTCTACTAGGACCTTGTCATACAATGCTCGGACAGCCTCTCTCAATTTTGTCAGTTTTGTAGAGAGACTGATTGGAGAACCACGGCAGGACATGCTCTGTAGATACTGTAAAATGGGAGTCGTTGAAGATGAATGTCATACCCTATAGGGATGTCTGGCACATGAACAAATTCAGGTGCGCTATGCTGAGTTGGTCAGGCCTAGGCAACCACTATACGTGATACTAAATGCGACCTCAGTCGGATGCTGGGATCATACCTCCAGGAGGTCATGGATCTGCAGGATCAACTATATCCCATGACACTCGCATGATTTGAATCTGTCTTGTTTCATATGTATACTTATATAGTTTGATAGCATTCTTATTACTGTCATGGTTTTTCCCTCAAAAACCTTTCGTGAAGGGGGGTTTGGGGGTTACTCTTCTTGTTCCTCACCCATATATGCTCCCACATAGTAATATTCCTTGCCTATTCTTGGTGAATTTTACTCACTTTGGATATGCACGATTCTAAGTTTACCTTGTCCACTTATAGATGACTCGTGGTTGTATGGTTTGACATGCTATTTTGTATGACCAATCACGTGGTCTCTCTCTCTCTCTCTCTCTCTCTCTCTCTCTCTCTCTCGGATGCTCAACGGATGTGTGGCGAGTTGGTATAGACCTAGTGATGCCTAAGATTTGTGCACTTTGGTCAGGGGTTCAAACCTCTGCTTTAGATGTCATTTTTTGATGGGAGTTGCTAGGAGTTATATTAATGATGAACCCCGACGTAGCAGAACTTTCTGTTGATACATGTCCACTATGGTCCATTCGGCGCAACCCGATATGGATAGGATATGAAGGTGTCTACTAGACTTGACTGTCTGGTGACTACTATGGACCTTAAACAAAAAGAATAAAAAATACTCGTGACTTCCTAAGGCAGGAGATATCTCTGCCTACAAAGCATACATGTACCACAAAAGTTTTGCTTAACGGATGTGTGGCGAGTTGGTATAGACTTAGTGATGCCTAAGATTTGTGCACTTTGGTCAGGGGTTCAAACCCTTGCTTTAGATGTCATTTCTTGATGGGAGTTGCTAGGGGTTATATTAATGATGAACCACGACGAAAGCGTAACTTTCTCGTTGATACATGTCCACTATGGTCCATTCTACAAGCAACCCGATATGGATAGGATATGAAGGTGTCTACTAGACTTGACTTGCTGGTGTCACCTTACTATGGACCTTAAACAAAAAGAATAAAAAATACTCGTGACTTCCTAAGGCAGGAGATATCTCTGCCTACAAAGTGTACATGTACCACAAAAGAACGGATGTGTGGCGAGTTGGTATAGACCTAGTGATGTTTAAGATTTGTGCACTTTGGTCAGGGGTTCAAACCCTTGCTTTAGATGTCATTTCTTGATGGGAGTTGCTAGGGGTTATATTAATGATGAACCCTGACGTAGCAGAACTTTCTGTTGATACATGTCCACTATGGTCCATTCGGCGCAACCCGATATGGATAGGATATGAAGGTGTCTACTAGACTTGACTGTCTGGTGTCACCTTACTATGGACCTTAAACAAAAAGAATAAAAAATACTCGTGACTTCCTTAGGCAGGAGATATCTCTGCCTACAAAGTGTACATGTACCACAAAAGTTTTGCTCAACGGATGTGTGGCGAGTTGGTATAGACCTACTTGCCTAAGATTTGTGCACTTTGGTCAGGGGTTTAAACCCCTGCTTTAGATGTCATTTCTTGATGGGAGTTGCTAGGGGTTATATTAATGATGAACCCTGACGTAGTAGAACTTTCTGTTGATACATGTCCATTTGGCGCAATCCCTCGCCACACATCCGTTGAGCAAAACTTTTGTGGTACATGTACACTTTGTAGGCAGAGATATCTCCTGCCTTAGGAAGTCACGAGTATTTTTTATTCTTTTTGTTTAAGGTCCATAGTAAGGTGACACCAGACAGTCAAGTCTAGTAGACACCTTCATATCCTATCCATATCGGGTTGCGCCGAATGGACCATAGTAGACATGTATCAACAGAAAGTTCTGCTACGTCAGGGTTCATCATTAATATAACCCCTAGCAACTCCCATCAAGAAATGACATCTAAAGCAAGGGTTTGAACCCCTGACCAAAGTGCACAAATCTTAAACATCACTAGGTCTATACCAACTCCAGGGTAAATTTTAAGGAGCTTAAAGTTTTATTGCAAAAATTTAAG
Organism: Isoetes taiwanensis; assembly: GCA_021234155.1. Taxonomy (NCBI): domain Eukaryota; kingdom Viridiplantae; phylum Streptophyta; class Lycopodiopsida; order Isoetales; family Isoetaceae; genus Isoetes; species Isoetes taiwanensis. The sequence continues at coordinate 10,828,326 of JAJEKV010000047.1, forward strand.
GTTGGCTAAACTTCCAAGGAAAGGATAAATTTGTGTTTTTATTTGGCTATATTTGCTTATTTTGAGTCCTTGATTTATATTGGACTTGGCTAAAATTGATTATTTTACTTTTCCACTGACAATTTTAGTTGGCAACTTTCACAATCCTTTAAAAATCATCACAAAAGCATTAATCTAGCCCCCCTTCCAAAAAAACAAAACAAAAAGAGAAGGTAATGTAAATGATAAGACTTTCTTTTGGGCATTGATGTGCACTCCTAGTTTATAATTGATGTAAACATCTCTACCTTCTTGGGCTACACAGTATTTTCTCCTTGAATTGCTCCTCTAGATTTGTCATATTCATATCCAAGGATTTAAGTTCAAAGACTTAGCATGGGGATTTTTGCAATATCCAAGTGCATCCTAAGTTCAAATCCACCTATAATGTTAAATCCAAGGATTTAAGTTCAAAGACTTAGCATGGTGATTTTTGCAATATCCAAGTGCATCCTAAGTTCAAATCCACCTATAATTGAATTTGACCTTGACAAAAAGAACTGCTGCTTGAAAAATCGATGGACAAACCACTAGTTATACATCAGATACGAATAACTAGTTATGCAATAACCATTCGGCTTAGCTTCATTCAATATTTTAGATTAACGTCAAAACTTGACAAACCTATAAAACACTGCCATTGCTAAATCAATACGTTTAAGATGGCCGTCTTCCAAGACTAGTGCAACCTTGACGTATTTTCTTCTGTACGGTACCAGTCTGCAATTGGCTTCAACCTAGAGCATACCATCTTGATTTAATGCCATCGTTTAGCTGCACACATGTTTAACTAGTACCTGGAATGAGGAAACCCAATTCAGCACCTTTACCACCAATTCTTAAAAAGTCACAAGCCATATGAACACCACCATGAATAGCTATTCCAATAGTGATGGTTCCTGCAATTACAGGTGCACCAGATCACTGTAAAAACCAGTGAACTATGAATTTTAAGGAAAGACAATACTAGAACGTTGTAAAAACCAGTGCTATGAATCTTAAGGAAAGACAATACTGTACATGCCTTGTGAAAGCAAAGGTTGTCATCAAAGGATACAGCATTTTCAATAAATGTGGACCGTAACCATATTATTGTATTTTTAACTTGGTAACACTGCCATAGCAGGACTGATGCACGCAAAACCCATGAAGATTAAAAGATGCATAAAGTAGACCATGATGCACATGAATACAGAAATCAGTAGATTCAGATCGGAGTACAACACATCTATGGTGACAAGTTCCAGGAAAACAGTAAGGGAAATTTAGGGCAAATGACATGAAATTATGTCTAGAATATTGTCCAACCAAGTGACAACTGTTTTTCTCAATCTATATAATTCAATCTATCTGCAGTACACTAAATTATATTGAACAACCTGAAAAACCCTTATAGATAGTCACAGTCAGAACATCTTTCTGCAGCTTTACCCTTAAATCTTTCACTTTAGAACGTTTAAAATTCTCTTTTAGACTTTTCTTTGCATTTACCATCTTATTTTGTGTAGAGATTTGCAGAGTTCGACCACGGCCAAGTTCAACGGAGATGTCGTCTTCTCTATATCCTAGCTTTTCAACAAAAAATCGAAAGAAAATCCCAGAGAAGAAAATAAATGGACGAAAACTAGAAAGGGCTAAAAAAGCTCTGTAACACCCAAACCTTCTGCCAATGCTCCAGTTCAGGTAACACATAACAGAATGGATCCATAAGAAATTCACACAAAATCGTCAAGCAAAATGTTTCTTTACCTGAAATACTCCATCTAAAGCAAGTGCACTGATTCGAATATGATGTTCTGAGTTGCCTGTAAACATAAATCGAGTGCAAGCCATGAATAATATGTGCTTTGATAAACAGATAAAAGCTTTTGTATGAAAGCTTACCGATTCCTGTTATTAACAATCCCGAATCCCCATTTACATACAATCGAAAGACTTCAAGCTTATAATCTACAAGACCTAGATAATGATTCGTACCTCTTAGGGACGAATGAAGTAGAAAAAAATGGGTATTTCGTATTCTAATGGCATGCACATCCGTCCTCATTGAAGGCGAATCGGCTCACCTACCTCGACTGTTACAATTTTCGAATGGCAAAAATGTGGTCAAATTTTCGAATGGAAAAATTTCAGTTGTCGATTTTTTTTTTTTTTCCAACAATGGTCCTCTAACACATTCGCCATTTTTTTCAACCAAGGCCCTAAAATTTTGCCATTTGGCGATTAATCGCCACTCTTTGACACCCTGACCAACTCGCCACACATCTGTTGAGCAAAACTTTTGTGGTACATGTACACTTTGTAGGCAGAGATATCTCCTGCCTTAGGAAGTCACGAGTATTTTTTATTCTTTTTGTTTAAGGTCCACAGTAAGGAAGTCACCAGACAATCAAGTCTAGTAAACATCTTCATATCCTATCCATATCCAGTTGCGCCGAATGGACCATAGTGGACATGTATCAACAGAAAGTTCTGCTACGTCAGGGTTCATCATTAATATAACCCCTAGCAACTCCCATCAAGAAATGACATCTAAAGCAAGGGTTTGAACCCCTGACCAAAGTGCACAAATCTTAAACATCACTAGGTCTATACCAACTCGCCACACATCCGTTGAGCAAAACTTTTGTGGTACATGTACACTTTGTAGGCAGAGATATCTCCTGCCTTAGGAAGTCACGAGTATTTTTTATTCTTTTTGTTTAAGGTCCACAGTAAGGAAGTCACCAGACAATCAAGTCTAGTAAACATCTTCATATCCTATCCATATCGAGCTATAAGAATGGACCATAGTGGGACATGTATCAACAAAAGTTACTCTTTCGTCGGAGTTCATCATTAATATAACCCTAGCAACTCCCATCAAGAAATGACATCTAAAGCGGGGGGTTTGAACCCCTGACCAAAGTGCACAAATCTTAGGCATCACTAAGTCTTTACCAACTCGCCACACATCCGTTAAGCAAAACTTTTGTGGTACATGTATGCTTTGTAGGCAGAGATATCTCCTGCCTTAGGAAGTCACGAGTATTTTTTATTCTTTTTGTTTAAGGTCCACAGTAAGGAAGTCACCAGACAATCAAGTCTAGTAAACATCTTCATATCCTATCCATATCCAGTTGCGCCGAATGGACCATAGTGGACATGTATCAACAAAAGTTCTGCTACGTCGGAGTTCATCATTAATATAACCCCTAGCAACTCCCATCAAGAAATGACATCTAAAGCAGGGGTTTGAACCCCTGACCAAAGTGCACAAATCTTAGGCATCACTAAGTCTTTACCAACTCGCCACACATCCGTTAAGCAAAACTTTTGTGGTACATGTATGCTTTGTAGGCAGAGATATCTCCTGCCTTAGGAAGTCACGAGTATTTTTTATTCTTTTTGTTTAAGGTCCATAGTAAAGAAGTAACAGCAAAGGCCTTGACTTTTGACGTATTTAAACAACAGAAGTTGCCTTCGTAGAAGGGAGTAATTATTTCTATTTGTTTGAATGCATCTTTAATCTACTCTTGAAGAGATATGATACGGTCGTATATAGTATACTATTCTACATTGAGTTAGTTAAAATACGGTTTTGGTTTAGCTTTTGCTAAGGTGTTCTACGTCTCTCTCTCTCTCTCTCTCTCTCTCTCTCTCTCTCTCTCTCTCTCTCTCTCTCTCTCTCTCTCTCTCTCTCTCTCTCTCTCTCTCTCTCTCTCTCTCTCTATATATCTCTCTCTCTCTCTCTCTCTCTCTCTCTCTCTCTCTCTCTCTCTCTCTCTCTCTCTCTCTCTCTCTCTCTCTCTCTCTCTCTCCCGTGTGTTACACAAAGGATTGAGAGTGGACAAAAGGCATTGTATTCTATGCAAAGCATGTGTAGGAAATCACACATATGGGCGTAACCACTAAAGATTAAACTATATGAGGCACTTGTCCAAAGTACAATACTCTATGGAGCAGAAATCTGGGGGCCCGGACTGCCACAATGCTCGTGGGAGGATATTGAGCAAGTACATAAGAAATTCCTCAGATTGGGAGTAAAGGCGCAGACAGCTTACCCAATGATGCTGGCTGAATGTGGCATTATGCCTCTTGAAGGGGAGGCTTTGTTAAAGTGTATCAGATACCTGGATAAAGTCAAAGAGATGGATACCACCCGCATCCCCCACCATGCTATGATGAGCACCGAAAACAAAGGATGGTTTGTTGAGGTCCACAAATGGCTTGCAAGATGGGATATTACATGGGGAGAGATACCTCTAACCGATAACCTTAGAGCATGGGTGTATGCGAAGGTTAAGAGAAGAACCTCGATGAATCCAAAGACAAAAATGATACTGTATAAAATGCATATGAATCCTTCATTAGAGGCTGCAGCACACCTAGGGGAGAACATCTCAATAAATAAGAGACATAACATAAGCAAAATCCGGCTCAGTTCCCATCATCTTGGTATGGAGGTTGGTCGATGGGGAGCTATTCCTAGATATAAAGATGCTGTAAAGTCTGTGGGAAGGATGACATAGAAGACGAAGAACACGTCATACTTAAATGCCCAGCATATAGTATGATAAGAGACAGATATGACACCAATGCGACAGACTTGCAAACTTTCTTTAGACTTGGTAACAGAATTGGATCCTTTCTGATTGAGACTTTACAACATAGAGAGAGTTGTATAAAAAGTGTGAATATATTACTAGATGAAGATGAAATTTTGAGTGAGAGTGAGGAGTTAGATGAGGAAATGGAGACTCATCTAATGTTTTATGATGTAATGTGTAATTATGTCGTCTTATAGGCCTGGGAGGCCTCCCAAAAAGACGTAATACAATTCACTTCCTCTCTCTCTCCCTCCCTCCCTCCCTCCCTCCCTCCCTCTCTCTCTCTCTCTCTCTCTCTCAGGCTGTTGGGTGTCAAAACCCACAGACGCAATGTAAAGTGGTTGGGGCAGGGCCCAACCAAGCAATGTAGTGTGGTATGTGGTCACATGTCGGTTGGATCTTTTGCCCTAGTGGCGTGGCGTTAAAATACTATCTATCTCTCTCTCTCTCTCTCTTGTGCCTAGCCTTCGTATATTGTTTGTTTCTCTTACTCTCTCTCTCTCTCTCTCTCTCTCTCTCTCTCTCTCTCTCTCTCTCTCTCTCTCTCTCTCTCTCTCTCTCTCTCTCTCTCTCTCTCTCTCTCTCTCTCTCTCTCTCTCTCTCTCTCTAGGGCGCTGATTTTGGCGCAGACAGAGACATGGGATCTAAAAAGCAATCGAAGAAATTCAAAAACATGGAGACCGACTCTGATGGGGATGCAGAGATATCCTTGAAGGATCTTTGGACGGAATTGGTATCATTCCGGAAGGAGGCAGCAGTCAGGGAAGACAAATTGATGGCCGAAATCCAAGGCTTAAGAATGGAAAATGAACAGTTGAGGAAGGATTTCGAGCATATTAAGGCAGAAGTCGAAGCTGTTAAATCTGAAATACATGATTTGAATGAGACAAAACAGGATAAAGAAGATGAGGAGGATGTAACCGAGTTGAAGAATGCATTTGAGGAGTATGTTGAAGCACAGGAGAGAAGATACAGGGCCTACAATATCCGGATTGTGGGTCTTCCCGAAGAAGACCAAGAGAAGACAAAGGAAATCTGTTTAAAATTCTTCGGAGAAGAGCTTCAAGTGCATGATGTGAATGTGATGGAAGCATTCCGGATTGGTAAGAAGGAACAGGGAACAAGGCATGTCTTAGTGAAATTTGGAAATAAGGAAGACAAAAACAAGATATTGAGACAGCGGTTTAAATTGAAAGGGAAGCTTATATGGCTGAATGAAGACCTTACCAAAGACCAATTACAGGAGAAAAAACAGGAATTAGTCAGATTCAAGGAGGCAAAGACCAAGAACCAGCCGGTAAAATGGGTAAAAGGGAAGGTAGTAGTGGGATAGGGATTCAGGGAGGACCTTAAAATTGTAGTCTGGAACATCAACCGGCTTACAATAGATAAGGTTCTGAGTATGAAGGAAATGCTGGAAGAAGTAGATATAATATGTTTTGTAGAAACAAAGGAAATCGACCTCTATGCCCTACCAGAGATCGATCATTTTGACATGGTTTATTCAGTTTATAACAAGAGGTTTAAAGCCGGGGAAATGGGAAATGGTGGTATTGCTTGCTATGTTAGACCGGAATGTAAGAATATGATCAGAGGAATTAAAAAGGATGTAAACGGACAGTATATTTGGCTGGAATTGATGACAGGCCGAGGTCCATATATGATGGCAGTTTGCTATTTCAAGACCAAAACACAAAATGTATATGCACATATCGAACATGGGGAAGAAGATATTTTCTTTGCTCTAGAAAATGACATCATGACATATCGGGGAGAAGGGCCATATTCTCATTGACAAGGTGACTTCATGCTTTCGAATAGGTGATCGCAATGACGCAATATTCGTGGTGATAAAGATCCGCTTTGGCTAGAGGCGATGGCGGAGGATGAACAAACAAAGCGAGGCGGGAAGAGAATTTCTAAAGATTCGGTGACTACGAAAGTAGGAAGGCAATTCTTGGATCTTTGTAGCAGTGCAAACTTATTAATATGCAATGGACTCCAGCGATTCTCAGGTTCGTGTAAAAATACCTGTAGGAAGAGAAGCAATGTCGATTATTTGATAATATCTGAAGAAGCAGTAGATAGCATCAGCAATTTTATAATAGGGAATGAAGAGTTAGAATCTGATCATTGTGCTTTGCAGTTCAATATAAAATCAGTGGCTCAAACATGTCAGCCGGATAATAATAAGGATCAGCACAGGGGCTATAACATGAATTTTAATTTTAAAGAAGGTTACAAAAACCTGATAGAACACATGATGATGGTCCGAACATGGGATGGAGATCTAAATGTGTTAAATAATCAGCTGGTGGAAGTATTAGACGCAGCAGCCAGAGAAACCTTCATCCCTTACAGAGTCCGCAAAGGGCTACCATGCAATGCATGGTTTGATCAGGAATGTAAAGAAGCAAAATTAGAATGGCGGAAGGCAAGTTCAGATCAGAAAATTCAGCTCAAAGCAAAATACAAAGGGCTGGTCAGGAGGAAAAAAAGAAGATACATAGCTAGCAGGCAATTCACTTTATGTAATAAATTCTTGGCGGAGCCGAAATGTTTTTGGAATGCATTGAAAGGATACAGAAAATCTGTTATCCCGCTTGACGCTAATGATTTATGGCAACATGTTTACAAATTATATCATTATGCAGGAGTACAGGAGGATGTTGGCAAACAAAAATCAGACCTTAGTGTCTCAGCAGACGATGTAAGAGAGGGACTGAAAGCCATGGCAAATGGTAAAGCCAGAGACTCTCAAGGGTTGTGCGCAGAGCATTTGAAGTGGGCTGGAGCTAAGCTACAGCCACTACTAATCCGGTTGATGAATGAAGCTTTGCAGAGCGGATTTCCAGAAGTCTGGAATTTAAATCGGGTTGTGCCAATTTATAAAAGCGGATCCAAGGAGGATGCAAACAACTACAGAACTATAATGGTAAGCAATGTTTTTGCGAAATTATTTGCAACAATTATACAGCGAAAACTGGATAAATGGGCAGAGAATCACAATAAGAGGGCAGAATCTCAAGCTGGATTTCGAGCTGGGAGATCAACGCTGGACCATTTATTAGTGCTTAAGACGGTTCTTGATAAAACAAAAGGCTCGAAGAAACCGGTCTTTCTAGCATTCGTAGATTTCAGGAAGGCCTTTGATAAGGTACCTAGAAGTCAGCTATGGGAGCGCATGCAAGCATTACAAGTCCCACAAGAACTCCAGAATGCAGTTAAGATATTATATGAACAGGTACTGGTTCAGCTATCACACCCTTTTTCTTTAGAAGCAAATGAATATATCAGCAGCAATATGGGCGTGAAGCAGGGGTGCCCGATGTCTCCGACATTATTTGGCATCTTTATCGATAGCCTTGAGGTATGGATGAAGGAAAATAGCCCAGGAGGGATGGAAATAAATGGATATGTGATCCAATTGTTGATGTATGCAGATGATGTAGTACTCATGTCTCGTTCTAAAAATCAAATGCAGGAACAATTAGATAACCTGGCTACCTTTTGTGATCGCACAGGAATGCAAGTGAATCTAGATAAGACACATATCATGACGGTGGGGGTGCTGAAACAAGAGCAGAATTTTTGAGTACAAAGGAAACAAGGTAATTGTGCGTGATAATGTATAAATATTTAGGACTTATCTTTCACGGGGAATCATAGATGGAATGCCTGCATAGCACAGAGGATATCAGGAGGACAGAAAGCATTATACGCTCTGCAAAGCATGTGTAGACGGATCCATTTGTGGTCTTGGAACTTAAAGGTAAAACTTTTTAAGGCTTTAGTGCAAAGCGTAGTTCTTTATGGATGTGAGATATGGGGGCCCAGTCTTCCCTCAATGCTTGTGGGAAGACATTGAGCGTGTATTGAAGAAATTCCCTGACAGTAGAACTGGGAATAAAGGCGCAGACCCCGTATGCTATGATGTTAACAGAAAGTGGTTTCTTACCCTTAGAAGGTGAAGCTCTTATCAGATGTGTTTTATACATGAAAAAGGTGATGCTGATGGATGTATCTAGAATGACCTATAAGGTATTCTTGGCTTCGGAAGATAAGGGCATTCTGAATGATGCAAAAAGATGGCTCCATAAGTGGGGGATCCAATGGGATGAGATGTTGGCTATTGAAACTAACGATATTAGGAATTGGTTATCAGAACAGATTTCTAAAAAGCTATGGTCACAACCGAAGACAAAAATGCTTCTTTATTGAATATTAATCCACAATTTGGAATCAACCCGGACATTTGCTTGGGACAATCTCTCTATTAAAAAAAGGCAAGTAATTTGTAGACTAAGGCTGAGCTCTCATCATTTGGGGGTAGAGGTGGGAAGATGGGGTAATATCATCCCTCGTGATCAGAGATACTGCAGGTTATGTGATAAGGGGAAAGTAGAGGATGAATGCCATACATTGCTTGAATGCGAGGCATATAAGACACTAAGGGATGACTATGATATACATTTTGAGGACCTCCCTACATTATTCACAATACATGGGGATGTACTAGGGAAATACATGATAGAACTTTTGGCATTTAGGAAGACATATTTAGAGTCTCTACATGGAGACACTATTGTATGTGAGGAGGAGGTATTGAGTGAGAGTGATGAGCTAGATGAGGATGCAGAAACTCATCTATTATTTTATGATGACATGTGATCACTTGTTGTCTAATAGGCCTTAGAGGCCTCCCATAGACATAATAAACTTTCTTCTCTCTTTCTCTCTCTCTCTCTCTCTCTCTCTCTCTCTCTCTCTCTCTCTCTCTCTCTCTCTCCAAGCATCGAGGGCAAAATTTAGAGCGGCGAAGGGGCGAGAAAGCATGTGAATGGAGGATATACATTAAAGGCTGATTAAAAAATAAAAAAGAAGGCATACCTATACAAGAAACATAAGAAAATGATGGAGGAATTGCTGGTAGATCCGAAGAAGTTCTGGAGAAGACTCAAACCCATGAAATATAGAACGGATGGATTACATGTAGAGGCACTTATGGCACATGTACGTAAGCTGTATAATGTTCCTGAGGCAGAAGCTATGATGGAGGCAAATGAAGACACATATGCTATATCAGATACACTTGCTTTCACTCTAGCTGATGTGCAAGATGGGCTTAAAAGGCTTGCCAATGGCAAAGCTGCAGACGCTTGTGGTCTTATGGCTGAAATGCTTAAATGGGCAGGAGAAGAAGTAGCAATTAAGCTGGTAGATATGTTTAATATGGCACTGAGAGATGGCTTTCCAACATCCTGGCAGGTGAATAGGGTGGTACCGCTACATAAATCGAGGGAAGTATCCAATCGAAAGTAACTACCGCGACTATTATGGTTGGCGCCTATATGCAAAATTATTCGCTTCTATCCTTGAGCGCAAGATAAGTGCTTGGGCAGAGGATAACAATGCTAGAGCCATTGGACAAGCGGGCTTTAGACCCAAAAAGTCCACAATTGACCACTTGATTACTCTCCGTGCTATGATGGACTCAGAATGGGCAAGAAGAAACTTTGTATGCTACTTTTGTAGACTTTAGCAAAGCTTTTGACATGGTTAATAGGCGGAATTTGTGGCGAGAATGGTAGACCACGAACATCCCGATTGAGCTCGGATTATGCGGTGGGGTGTGCTTTATGGCAAGGTTCTAGTGCATTTGTCATTCCCCTTTGTGGAGTTATGTGATGAGATGGTAGAAAGCAATATGGGAGTAAAGCAAGGATGTCCACTGTCACCTACTCTTTTCGCTTATTCATAGACCAACTTGAAGGGTGGGTAATGAGCACATGGGGAGATGGTACCGCTCGAGAGAGTATGTATTCATGCTTCTATTATATCTCGATGATGTAGTATTGCTGTCCCGGAGCATACAAAGGGATGCAAAAAGCATTTGATGTGCTTGAAGCATTTTGGCGAGGATAAGGGCATCTTGGTGAATCTAGATAAGACCAAGGCAGTGGTGTTTGGGGCAAAAAGGCGGAACATGTTCGATTCTACTATAAGGATAGGCAAGTGGAAGTGGTAGAGAATTACAAATATTTGGGCCTAACCGTAGATAAGAGTCCTAATTGGAATCAAGCAGTGGAACATAGGGTGAATCTTGGGTCTAAAAGCCGTTGTATGCCATGCAAAGGAAGTGTGTGAATGCGAGAGATATGGAATTTTGAGATGAAGGCGTATGCTCTACAAGGTGCTTGTCCAAACGGTTGTGCTATATGGTCGTGGAAGTCCGGGGACCAGTGCCTTGCTAATGATAGCTGGCAAAAAGTGGAAAAGATACTGAAGAAATTTTTTCATCATCGAGTTGGGCACAAAGATGCAAACACCATATGACATGATGCTAGTTGAAAGTGGAATGATGCCACTCGGCCGAGGCTCTTTGCGCAGACTCACTAGCTATATGTGCAAAGTCCTATATGATATGCCGAATAATAGCTTGCCTAGACTTGCTTTAGAGGAAACCGGAAAAAAAGGCTGGTGTGCGATATAGCATGATGGCTTATGAAATGGGGATGAACATACAGGATTTGGAGATGCACAAAGAGGACATTAGTGGTTGGGTTCGAGATAGTTTCTTGAGTAAGTCATGGGCGTGCCAGCTGTGAAGAAAGAGTATTATAAGGCTCACATAAATCCATCTACGCAAGAAGCACAAGATCTTAGGGAACCCATATCGGTGAAACTTAGGCATGCAATCGCAAAGAATACGGTTGAGCTCACACCGACTTGGTGTGGAGATTGGGAGATGGGCGGACATTGCGCATGATCTTAGACATTGTCGGCTATGTGATGGGGAGTAGTAGAAGATGAGGCCCATGTCCCGCTTTTTGTCAGCTTTATTAGGATATCCGGGTCAAGCATGGGGTCGGTGCTATTTCGGGCTTGTTGATTTCTTTCGACAGCAGGCTCTCATGCATTGGAGGTTGTATTATGGACATTCTTAACCATAGAGAGGTCCGATGAAGCAACAAAGGGTGACTGGAGATTGAGGTAGAGGAGCCCAGTGTGTTGTTCTCTCGAGGACCTTGGATGACTTATTTTATAATTTTGAGTGCAATGTATCGTCTCATAGACCTGGCGGTCTCGAAGGCGTAATAATAAATTTCATTTCATTTCATTCTCTCTCTCTCTCTCTCTCTCTCTCTCTCTCTCTCTACGGTCCAACAATGTTTCTGCAGATCCGAAAACATATTGGAAAAATCTGAAGAAGCACAAGCACAAAGATCTTCCCATCTCTGCAGCCGAGCTTTGGAGCCAAGTCAAAAAGCTATACTATGATGTTAACAACCAAGTAACGCATAAAAGCAAAATCTGATTTGGTCTTTCGAGGAAGAAATAGGGGGGCATAAACAAACTTGCAAATGGAAAAGCAAAGGATCGAGAACATGCCGAGCGGGAACATCTCAAATGGGCGGGAAGAGCATGTATGCGATGAATAACGCATGTTCAATATAGCGATGCTGAGGGATTCCCCGAGATTGGCAACTTAATGAATTGTTCCCATACACAAGAGTGGATCTATCTTTGGATGGCAATAATTATCGTACTCTCATGGTAAGCAATCTATTCTCCAAGCTTTTTGCTAGCATAATAGAGAAGAAAATTAGTGTATGGGCTGAACATAATGATAAGAGAGCCAAGACTCAGCAGGATTTCGCGGCAAATATGTCTACATTAGACCACCGCCACACTAAAATGCATTTTTGATACGATGAAGGGCACCAAAACCAAAGTGTATGTTGCTTTTATTGACTTCGTAAAGCATTTGATAAAGTTCCACCGGAACAAGCTATGGGAAAAGAATGGAATATTTACTGGTACCCAAACAATTGATGAGATGCAAAGGCGAGATATTATATGAAAAGTGTTGGTGCAGCTATCGATGCCATTCAAAGCAAAGTCATATCAGATGTAACGGAAAGTAACATTGGCGTGAAAACGGGATGCCCCTCGTCTCCTACGATCTTTGGTCTTTTATAGATAGCCTTGAGGAGTGGCTGAAAGATAATTGTGATGGAGGCACGGAGATGTATGGTTATGTCATCCAATTGCTTCAGATGCGGATGATGTAGTGCTTTTTGCACGCTCACATGGGCACATGCAATGACCATCGGACCATTTGGCCACTTTTTGTGACAGGGACGGGGATGCAAGTCAATTTGGAAAAAACTAAGATTATGGCGGTTTGGAGCTCTCGGGCAAGAACTGGGTTTTAAATATAAGGAGGATCTAGTGGAGACATGCGAAACATACAAATACCTTGGGCTTGTCATAAGAAGAAATCACAAATGGCATGCATGCATAGCACAAAGGGTGGAAAGTGGGCAAAAAAGCTATACTCTATGCAAAGCACATGCGAAGTCTCACATTTTGCGTGGGCTCTTAAGAGCAAACTCTATGAGGCTTGGTCCAAAGCACAATACTCTATGGGGCTGAAATTTGGGGCCGGGGCTGCCACAAGTGCTTATGGGAAGACATAGAGAGGTGCACAAGAAATTTTAAGATCGGAGCTAGGAGTAAAGGCACAAACACCCCTACCCGATGATGCTAGTTGAGTGTGGCCTTATGACACTTGAAGGAGAAGCTCACTGCTCAAGTGCATTAAATACTTGACTAAGGTCAAGAAAATGAATAACACCATTCCCCATCATGCCATCTTTGAGCAATTGAAAATAAGGGATGGTTTGCTGATGTTCTTAAATGGTTTGCCAGGTGGGATATTGTATGGGAAGATATACCCCAAAATGATCACTTGAGGGCATGGGTTCATGAAAAGGTTAAGAGGAGACTTTGGCTAAATCCAAAAAACTAAGATGTTACTATCGAGAATGCATATGAATCCCTCACTAGAGACTGCTGCATACTTAGGGGAGAACATATCCGCGGAGGAAAAGACACACCATTAGCGAATCGACTTAGTTCACACCATCTTGGGGTGGAAGTTGGCCGTTGGGGAACTATCCCAAGGCATTTGAGGTGCTGCAAGGTATCACGGCGAAAAGATGACATTGAAGATGAAGAACATGTCATACTTAGGTGCCCAGCATATAGCATGATCCGAGATAGACATGGCACACATGCACCTGACCTAGGTACTTTCTTTGAATTGGATGGAAACAAAATTGGATCTTTTCTAATTGAGACACTACAACTAAGAGAGAGATGTACAAAGATGTGAACACACCGTTGAATGAAGATGAAACACGGAATGAGAGTGAGGAATTAGATGAGGAAATGGAGACTCATCTAATATTTTATGATGTAAATTAATTTTTCGTCTTATAGGCACGGGAGGCCTCCCAAAACGTAATACAATTCACTTCACTTCACTTCTTCTCTCTCTCTCTCTCTCTCTCTCTCTCTCTCTCTCTCTCTCTCTCTCTCTCTAGATAAAGACGACCCCTTTTTTCGTTTGGAGCAGGATATCTTGGCACTAAGCTTAACAGGTGAAGTGTTATTACTAGGGGACTTTAACGGGCGCACAGGAAATCACCAAGCATCGTTGGTTAGTTTGGATGGAGAAGCAGAGTGGTTGGAAATGCAGGACGATGATGAAATGAGGTTGTCCGGATGGAACAAGATATCAGATGATAGTGTGAAATGGCCAATCCCACAAGGGCGTCATGTTTTGTATTTATGCAACGGGTTCGAAATAGTAATTTTCAATGGGGCATCTAGATACCCTGGGTCTAGCAAATGCACATGTAAAAATGCAAGTGTGGTCAATTATATTATTGCTAAACCATCTTTTGCGGACCAAGTTGTTAGCTTGGTAATTGGAGATGAAAATGAAACTTCAGATCATGTTCCTATTTTCATTGAAATTAATATACAGGGTCGTTATAGGCAGCAGGATACACAAGTTAACGGCAAACGAATGTATTTGAAATACAACAAAGTAGGTGAATATAGCAAAATATGTGAACAGGAATGTGCATCTATTGTATGGCCAACTTCAATACAAGAATTGAGTGAGGCATTGACCAGTTTGTTGATCCACTCGGCTGAAAAATGCTTCGTATCATATCAGCAACGGGTAGGTCTTCCTTGTATTGGTTGGTTTGTTATGGAGTGTAAGCAGCAGAGGCTAAGATTTAAAACAGCACAAGGAGCAGATAAGGCACATAAAAGAAAAGTATACATGAGGCTGATCAAGACTAAAAAGAGGGCATTTTTACATAATAAACATAAACGGATGGTGGAAGAGTTGATGACTGATCCCAAAACATTCTGGAGGAAGCTTAACCCTGTGCAGCATGGGGGTAATGAGTTGCAGGCTGATACACTTATAGCACATGTGCGAAAGCTATATAATGTGCCTGGGGCTGAGGACAAGATAGCAGAAGATAATGGCGCAAGCATGTTTACCTTTACAATAGATGACGTACAAGATGGGCTTAAGAGACTAGCTAATGGCAAAGCCGCAGATGCTGGAGGCCTTATGGCCGAATTGCTTAAATGGGCAGGAGAGGAAGTCGCAAACAAACTCGTAGACATGTTCAACATGGCTTTGAGGGACGGATTTCCGGTAGCCTGCAGATAAACAGGGTTGTACCGATACACAAATCAGGCGAGAGATCTGATCTGAGTAATTATCGTACCATTATGGTTGGCAGCCTTTATGCGAAATTGTTTGCTTCTATGCTTGAGCGCAAAATAAGCAATTGGGCAGAGGACCATAATGTTAGAGCAGTGGGACAGGCAGGTTTTAGACCTAGAAGATCGACCACTGACCACTTGGTTACCCTGCGTGCCATGATAGACTCAGTTATTGGTAAAAAAAAACCCATGTACGCTACTTTCGTGGACTTCAGCAAGGCTTTCGACATGGTAAACAGGAAGAACTTGTGGAATAGGATGGTGGATCTAAACATACCAATTGAGCTTAGACATGCTGTGGGGGTACTTTATGAGAAAGTTCTTGTGCAATTATCATCTCCTTTTGTAGAGATATGTGATGAGGCAATAGAAAGTAATATGGGAGTGAAACAGGGGTGTTCTCTATCACCCACCTTGTTTGGCCTTTTTATAGACCAGCTTGAAGGATGGATACGACCGCATAGAGGAGATGGCACACCCAGTGTGGGAATTTGACACCCCAGAGGGTGTCAAAAGCAAAAAAATATGTCAAAGAGACATTTTTCGTAGAGAAAATGTGTCAAAAGAGAATATATAGTTTGATAAAATGCGTCAAAAGAGACTTTAAAAAATTTTAAATGTGTCATTTGACACACTAAAGAATATTAAGTGTGTAAAAAAAAATTAGAGCCCCAAATACACAAGAGTTGTCTGTACAAGGCTTAATGTATGTGTATACTTAATAATGCAAGAAGAATTAATATTCAATAGAACTTTTCATTTTCCTTATATTTATATAAACTTATCTTTCATAGCAAAATTCATATTGTAATCTTTTCGTTGTAGAATTTCAAATTATTTTCTTCATTTGATAAACATAAAAAAAAGTGTGTCAATGGTGTTCACAACGCGTCAAATGAGACACAAAAAATTTGGAAGTGTGTCAATTGACACATTCAATTTTAAAAAGCGTGTCATAAGAAATACAATAAATAAGTTGAATTTCCCACACTGGGCACACCTCTGAATGAGTACGTCCTTATGCTTTTACTTTATGCTGATGATGTAGTATTGTTGTCTCGAAGCATAGCAGGGATGCAAAAACATTTAGATGTGCTTGCAAACTTTTGCGATGCTAAAGATATGCAGGTAAATTTGGGTAAGACCAAGGCTGTGGTGTTTGGGGCTAATAAGACATGTCATGTTCAACTATGTTATAAAGGGTTGAGAATTATAAATACTTAGGTTTGACTGTGGATAAGAGCCCTAACTGGAATCAAGCAGTCGAACACAGAGTAAATGTGGGCGGTGCTATATGCCATGCAAAGAAAATGCGTAAGTTCTGATATCTGGAACTTCGAAATGAAGCGCATGCTCTATAAGGTATTTGTACAGACTATTGTGCTATATGGATGCGAAGTCTGGGGGCCAGGACTCGCTAATGACAGATGGAAAAAAGTGGAAAAGATACAAAAGAAATTTTTCCATACCGAGCTGGGCACTAAGATGCAAACACCCTATGACATGATGTTGGTGGAGTGTGGAATGATGCCACTTGAGGCTGAAGCGTTATGCAGACTTTTACGTTATATTTGCAAGGTTTTGTATGATATGCCAATCAACAGTTTGCCAAGATTTGCGCTAGAAGAAACTAGGCATAAAGGATGGTATGCCGATGTTAGCAGGTGGCTCTTGAAATGGGGAATGAGTCTGCAGGAATTAGACATGCATAAGGAGGATATCAACAGTTGGGTTCAGGCGAATGTTATATCTAAGTCATGGAATGTGCCAGCTGTAAAGAAAGAGTATTATAAGGCTCAGATGAACCCAGACCTTCAGGAAGCACAATACCTCAGGCAACCCATATCAGTAAAATATCGGCAAGCGATCGCAAGAATAAGGTTAAGCTCACACAGACTCGGTGTGGAGGTTGAAAAATGAGCAGACATTGCGCATGAGCTAAGGCTTTGTAAAATCTGTGATGAGGGAGTGGTGGAGGATGAAGCACATGTTCTGCTGTAATGCCGCGCCTACTCTGACATAAGAGCGAGGTATGGAGTTAGTGCCACTTCACTTCATGATTTTTTTTCCGCATCTAGGTTCGAGTATGGGAGGGTGTATTGTGGACATACTCAAACATAGAGAGGAAAGATTGAAACAACAAAAGGCAGAGGAGATAGAGATGGAGGAGCCCAGTGTGTTATTTTCAGAGGATGCACTGGATGATATATTCTATAACTTTGAATGTAATATGTAAACGTCTCATAGACCTGGCGGTCTCGAAGACGCAATAATAAATTTCATTTCATTCTCTCTCTTTCTCTCTCTCTCTCTCTGGACGTTAAAATACTATCTATCTATCTATCTCTCTTTCTGGGCGTTTAGTCTAGTGGTAACACACTAGTTCCTTAGCAATGTGGTCTCGAGTTCGAGACCGCCATGAAATCTTTTCTGCATCTGTTGGGGTCAAATCCTAACAGATTTAATGTAAGGTGGTTGGGGCGGGGCCCAACCGAGCAATGTAGTGTGGTGTGTGGTCACATGTCCAATTGGATCTCTGCCTAGTGGCGTGACGTTGACTATCTATCTCTCTCTCTCTCTCTCTCTCTCTCTCTCTCTCTCTCTCTCTCTCTCTCTGAGGTCGGCCATATGCTTGAATTTTTTTTTTGTCTCTTGTCATATACGGTGAAATACAAATATTATATAGTATAGCTCAAGAGAAGATCAGAGACGAGCTTCTCTCGAGGCCTAATTTTTTCCTATGGAATTTTAAGGGGCAATTTCTTTATGCAATTATACTCTACGTAGTCAGGAATATTAAATCACATTAGATTTAAATTCCATAGTAGATCCCCATAGCACCCCAAAATTGAAAGTTCCAATCATTGATTGACCACTTCCACTGCAATGAAGAATTTTAAACTTGAATAGAAGAACATAGTGTCCTAACCAATAAAGAAGCACAAAAAAACTGAAAACAACAGTATAACACGAAAGTGAGAAGAGTACCTTTGAAAATGAATTTAATTTGCCTGTTCGATGTAGCAAGTTTAGCAATCTCCAGTGGAGTGTCCTTTGTCATCTGGCATATACTTTCTTTCATTTTAGCCATTGATTGAGCAATGTTCAAAGTATTAGCTGATCTCGTTGACTCTAACTCCCTGATCAGTTCATGTTTCTTAACAGATTCTTCTCGTGTCATATCAAATTTGCGTTGGTCATGGTTACTATCTCTCTTCCATGTGGTCTTGACTAGCCAGCAAGTGCTTCTCGCCATTTATCCTTCCACTTGGAACACCTTGCAGCAACAGGCTTTCCACTTAGCTTCAGGCTGGTTGTTGTGGTCTATTTGGAAAAGAAGGCGAATGTATATCTTCAAGGGCTTATCAATTACTGTCAACCAACTTCTTCACGAGGCGCAAGATAGATTGGTGAAGGCATACTTATGTTCTCAGCTTGCTCCTGAGAAAAAACGTTTGATTTTTGAAGAATATTTAGGTGTCTTATCTTATGCATAGACAAGTGGCTGCACTCAGTGGATTATCTTTGTCTGCTGAGATTTTATTTCTGTCTCTGCATCTATGTGTGTACTTCTTCTGGAATTTTGAATAAGAGTTTGTTGTCCTTCAAAAAAAAAAATAAAAAAAATTGCAATCTGACATAGAATCGAATTAAATACTTTCAGTGCATCCAGTGTTTAACCATGCGGCTCACACCAAATCCAGGCAACATGCACGACCTCCATATTTTTGCATTTCGAAACCATACTCTTTAGATGCCTGATTTTTGGGAAACGGAAAGTTTTACCGGCGAGAAAATCTCCCACAACTGTAGGAAATTAACCTGGGAAAAAAAACCTCAGGAAATTAACCTGAGAAAAAAATCCAAAAAGTTTCTAGAACCCCAGAAAAACCAAATTTAAACAATATGATACAATTGAATACAAAGTTGCCATTATACAAAGATGCATTTTAATTTCAAATGCCAAGTGATTGTACATAAAATAAATTTAAAAAAGTTATGTTCCAATGTTGCCAATATAGAGTTGAGGTTAGTTTTTAGTCTCAATGTACACATGTTTCAACTCTTGTATGCTGAAAATAAAACATCTGCAAAGTTTAAGAATTGAATTGAAATCTCCCTAAAGGTTTTTGAGGGTTTACAGTTGCGGAACTAAGTATCTTGAAGCGAGGTTGGTTTGGTTGTCTTGACCTTTTAACTTTGGTAAAGAACTAATTCCTATTGGTGATGTGGTAGTCTATAGTTAGGGAACAAAGTACCTTGGTGCAACTGGATTTTCTGAACATGGACTAATAAGTTATTTGTTGGCTGGCCTCAGTTCACAATTTTATCATCATATATTGTTACTTGTAAGGATAAAATATTGAAGCAGACGCTGGGAATGAAGGAATCCAGAAACCTTTTCAAAAACCGTTACAGCAGATGGCAAGACCATTAGATTAGATACAAGCACTAGAAACAAGTGATAGAGTTTAATAATGAAGCAATATTAGGAAACCCAGAGACTGTTGGCTCATGCAGTAGTTGACTTCACATGATCTCAACTTTACAATAGGGACCATTTTACACTGCACCAACTCAACGAAGGTCATTTCTTTTGATGGGGCATTACATTAGAGTGTTGGCATGCCATGTAATTAACAAACTCCTTAGAGTTGACTTTGACTATGGAAGGTTTTCTTTAACTTATGTGTTGACTTTTACTTTCAAGTATTGGCTTTATCCATTTGGTATTGCCACTGGGTTCGAGAGCCTCAAGATAATTTCAGAGTCTTAAAGGATTTATGAGGATATTTAAGCGACCTTTTAAAATCTAAGAGCATTTTTACAATCTTGGAGAATCTCAAAGATTTTGAAGGAACCTTTGAAAAATCTTGAGAGGATCTCTTGGATGTCTAAGGGAATCTTGAGGGTCTCTACAGGAATCTCCTTGAGGGAATCTTAGAGTCTAGAGGAGTTTATGCAGAGCCAATTTTGGCATTGACTTCTAAAGTTTGACTTCAAGTTTTCAGGTAGCTCTTGCCACTTGAAGTTGACTTTGACTTCTATGAGTTGACATCTAAATGGCAAGAGAATTTTTGTATTGACTTTCTCTCTTGATGTTGACTTTGACTTCTTGAGGTTGACCTTGACTTCAAGGTTGAGTTTTGATTTTTAAAGGGAATTTAGAGGGAAAATCTTTCTCACATGGTGTTTCTCACTTTTTATAGAAAGAAATGTTAACAACCGTCATAGAGGTTTGATTTTTTTAATGCTCGTTCATGCAAGGTATAAATTTTATTTGTGTGTGATTATATGCGCTTTACATAGGCATATCCCATATCCACACATGTATACTTATGTTATGATGGGGTCTTCCAAAGCTCTAGAATGGTAGACCTAAAAGTGATAAGAAGTGGTAGAACCTAAGAGACTTGAAAGAAAAATTTGACATTTTCTTATGTTTTCTTAGGTCTTATTGGCGCAGATTCGAAACATATGCATTTTCTCTACGTCCACTATGGTTGTAGGTGAACATGAAATGCAATGCAAATACATCTAACAAGCATTTGCACATAATCTTCTCCATTAGTCTCATTGAAATGGGCTTTACTAGTTCTTAGAAAATGCTCTTCTTTGAGTTGTCTAACTTGCAAATTTGCATAACCATGTCCTCCTTTTGTTGAACATAAATTAATCTAATCTAATCTAACTAGTTATGGTGCCCGGCGTTGCCGGGCTTTAGTAGTGATTTGGAAGGGTGCCTTTGTTTGTTTGGTAATTTTATGGAGATGGTTTTATGGTTAGGTGCCATTGGTGTAATGTGAAAGAAACAAATATTTTCAAAAGTAGAAGTATTTTCACGTTGGGGATTGACAGTCTTGGCAACGATGTTTATTAGTTGAGAATAGTAGAAGCAATGTAGAAGAATGTGAATGGAACATTTGATACAATTACATGTGTCTTGTAAAGATAAATTGAACTGTGAAGATAATTTGACAGAGCTCCATGGAACAATCAATATATTCCTTGGCAGTCAAGAAGTTTTTTCAATATGCTGAATTTGGATGTACATGTTCTTGTTATGGTTAGAAAGATGCTTATAAAATAGCATGACATGTCCATAGCTCATCGTATGCTTCTAGTGCAGGAGATTTGTGTACAGTTTGGAAAAGACATGTTGATCTCAAATTGACTGAGCTACTTAAAATCCAACAATATGTTACAATCCCTAAGAGAAATATTGAATGCGATGTCGGGCTTTACAATTTTTATTGTAGATAGCTTTTAAGTTGAAGACACGTACAATAGCTTGCTAAATTAAAAAGTGGATTGGGTTTAGTTCTTGGATATTTACTTCATCTAGCTAGATTTTTCTATCGCACACTTGACTGACTACACAATCTTCTCTCTGTTAATATTTAGTTGCATAACATGGTCGGAAGCTTAGGATTCAGGTCGTTAGGACTTTGTTCAATAATGTTTGAACTACCAAATAAGCTTTGTTTTACTCTAAGAGTCTAAGGTACCAACAAAACTAAAGTACATGCATATGCCATTGTGAAATTGGAAGATTTAATACATGGTTATAGTTATAGTGGTTTGTGGAAGCATATATCATGCATCTACAATAGAACCTGTCATTGAATAAAGTATAACTAAGAAAACTTGCCAAAAGAAGGGTACAGCGTTGGCTTGGCCAACACAAAAAGACACGCCATTTTTAATGGGCTACAAAATGGATAAGCACCAGGCCATTTGATTAGACCATATACATGATTATAGTTGTAGTGGTTTGTGGAAGCATATATCATCCTTCTACATTATTGAATTAAGATAGCTAAGAAAACTTGCTAGAGAAGGGTACCACATTGACAATGGGACAATGTGAAAGGAAATCTTAAGCGAATGAAACTAAGAACCTACAACAGAATAGAAAAGGTACTTGCAAGACTATGTGAATTTTGCATCCTATCTAGGTGGGATGTAAGCCCCTTGGCCATCATATCTGCGTATAAGAAAGCAGCAACATATGTTACCCCTAAAAACTCCCATTGGTAATTCTGCAAAAGAAGCACCATAGAACATGAAGCAAAGATTGTGTAGTCTGCGCATAAATCCCTTTTTAAAATAAGAGAAACTTGACATCGCATCTTGACAGCTTTGAGCCTTTATTGGATGGAAAAAATGAAAATAATTAGGCAGATATAGATGAAGACATGCTTGTAAATTCTTCATTTTGTCCTCTTATATGTATCTCTCTCTCGGTAGAAAAACTATCTGTCTATCTATTTCTACAGAATAGAATCCTGATTACAAAGGCCACATTACTGCCTGGGATAGATAATTAAGCCAAAGCTTACATTAGCCTTCACTACTGTGCATATCACATTAGAGCCAAGGCCTTTTTTTTTTGGTCAAAATAGCCTCCATGTTATAACTGCATAATAAATACACTTTTCACATGGGTTTTTCATTTTGTCAGAGTGTTTTATTTGATATGCATGCAATAGAGAACTGTACGCGGGATAATTCAGGCTATGATAATATAATGCTGCGCAATGCTATGCAGACGCATATGGTTCACTGGATCAGATGCAGATATCTCCAGAACATGTATTAACAATCTGCTTCAGTGATGCCGTAAGAACATACGTCCTAAGCCTGCAATTTTCTAGTAAAACAATGGATGTAAACATTAATAAGGACAGGGAAAAACTTTCAAAGCATCGGAGTTATTTTAGCAAAGGACAGGAAAAACTTTGAAAGCATGGGAGCTACTTTATCAGATGTGCTCCATTGGTCACTCCACAAAGGTCGGCAACAGTTACACGCGATTCTTTAAGATTTTGCTCAATCTTTCCTAGATCTGGCAATGATGTTGTGAATGCATAATCTACAATACTCAATCTGGCCAGAGATACAGTCAAATGCAAAATGTTAGAATAGCCCAACTGCATCAATATCACAAAATATCTGAAGTCCATAAAGTTCTCAGATTCATTTGTGACTTTTGCTGCATGTCTGCCTTCCCCGTACCATGCCATTATACAACAAAAAAGTAAGCTTAACCTAAACTAAAGATGGAAAGTCTAACCCTAAAGCTAAATATTTACCTGCATGAAAATATGCAAAACTATAAGCAACACAGAACATGAATGCGAAATAGAATAAGTGAGTGACAAAATGGCAACATCAAGGTACTTTTAAGCTAGCTGCCCTCGAGCCTAGTTTTTAACTGCACGGAATATGTTGTTGCCAAAACTTATATAATAATGTTGGATAGTCAATCTTTTTTTGGTATCCAAAATTTGTGAGTAGAATTTTTCATCCCTTTGACCTTGTCATAAAGCTATTTTGAGAAGCAACGTTAAGCCTCCGATTTCTAGGCCTTCTACCTAATTCGGTGTTTGCGAAAAGACACATTTTCAACTCCATATGCATTTGAGCAAACATGTCAAAGTTTCAATAAAAGAAAAGAAAAGAAAAGATTTAACTGAGAAGGAAGTTCAAACCTTAATGCATTGCGTGTTCATACGCCGAAGCTAATGGATAGTCTTTAATCATGCGAACAAACATTGATGTGGCATCAATCTAATGTTATTGAGTTAAAGAAAAAAGCAACATGGACAAAACCTAGGAAGCAAATAAACACATCTCAACATTGAACCCATGCCTCAATTGTTGGATCTATCGCTTATGAATGGAATGATATCCTTCAAGTCTACATAGTGGTGCGAGAACATCTTAGAAAGAAAATCTGCAAATGCAAGGAAGAAACTTGTAACGGGCCCATGGTAGACCGCTCGAGTATTCGAACCTTGAATGTGCCTGTGGGGCGTTCCCGAGACACCGGCATAAATGGGTAGAAGCGACTACTCATAAATGTCTAGACGGTTTTGCCTAGTTGGTTAAGGGCATGTCGGTTAGGAACGTTACAGTTGGTATCAGAGCAGGTCTCGAGTTCGAGTCTCCATGGGTGCCTATATGCTTGGGTAATTTGCAAAGACTTGGTAATCATTGTGACATGGTATAGCCTTGGATGCTCGAGGACGAGCATAGTTCTAGTGGGAGAGACTGTAACGGGCCCATGGACTACTCATAAATGTCTAGACGGTTAGGAACGTTACAAAACTGTTAGCAAACATAATGCAAGACTCGATACATTGGTTGATAAAATTCCCTCTTTAACAATGAATAATTATGCTCGTTGTATCAGAAACTTGCCATTACAACTGCACAATTTAAGTCCATAACTAATCAAACCACTGCTACTTATGCAAAAAAAAGAATGAAATAAAGGCAGAAAGGAACAAATAAAACAATGAGGTAGGCAACATGTTGTCCCCTGATCTGCCAACTGCCGGTGCTCTAAAACTGGCAGTGGAGCTCTGCTGAAGGATTACAATCGGATTTATGCATATGGCAAAGGACAACACAATACCTGGCAAATGGAAAATGGCAAAGCATATCAGCAATTCCAAGCTTCATGCATCTAGAATGAGTGCTTCAAAACTGCACAATAGAAAACAATAGCATCATCCTTAATCATGGAGATTTAAGGAAAAGAACAGAGAAACGGTTTTCAAGAAATGTGTAGATTCATTCTTGTTAAGTCCATCAGAAGCTATGCTCATTAGAAAACAAAAGTTTTCATAGTTAGAGCACATCTACCTTCTTTGGAGCGGTATTTAAAAGCACAAACATTCCAAAATTTGAAAAGGATGAGAAGTAAGGCAATGGGAGTTTAAAGAGAAATGTCCCAAACTTTTTCATCCAAGATAATTGCATGCTAAGAAACCTTGAGCCCATTTCTGCGTTGAAGAAATGTACCTGAGACTCTGCAATAGCCATAGGAGCTGTGGCTGGAGATTATTGGCAACATGCAATCTGAAGACAACATAGAACTTAACTTCAGATAATATATTCAATGTATGATATATAATGGTCAGCAGCAAATCAGGCTTGAAACTCTACCATTCTTAAAGTTTTCCATTTAGAAGAAACATTGTGAGCCAATTCATCATTATGAGCAGCTTTGTGAGATACAGAGAAATAAGAAACTTATAGTTTGAAAGAAGAGGAACTACTGTATCGTACCTGTGAACGGACTATTTTGGAAATGGGTGCCATAGCCAAATGGCTTCGACCATCCAGATAAGGCATCCGGATTGCAGACTGCAACTCGCCTGCACGAAGTTGGATTGCCGGCTCCCAGGTATGGCCATTTCGAAAAAATGAAGCTCCTTCACATGGTGATGCAATCGGATCTCCCTGTAGAATCCTAGTATACAGATAAAGATAAAACTCTAGTATAGAACCCTAGTATAGAGCAAATTTTATGGAAGATTTGCGAACCTAGCACCATCGATCCTGCCGATTTTAGAAAATTTTCCCATCCTGAAGCCCAAATGTATAGCAGGCCCAAGGTCTTCCACTCATCCTCCATGTCGTTCGTCGTGGCATATATGCATGCCGGATTGGAAGAGTCGAAATCAGAAAGGGCAAATTTGAAACCCGAAATTTATTTTTCTGCCGCTAATCAATTAAGGGAAAATTCCAAAAAGTTTTCGGAACCCCGAAAAAACCAAATTTAAACAATAGGATTTTATTCTAGTATACTATGCATAAACATCTTTTCAGAGGGCATCCCTTGATCGCCACATCGTCTATGGTGGGGGAAATCTCCTCTATGGTTCGCAACTTCATATGGGGAGGCAATGAGGAAGGGGCGGTCGTCAAGGTGGCCTGGTAGAAATGCGTGCACCCCAAGGCTGCGGGTGGACTCGGCTTCTTCAACCTCTCCCTGCATGGCAAGGTCCTCTTGTCCAATTTCGTCTTTGCGATTCTTGAGAATGCACTTGACTCCCCGGGCATGGTCTTGCTTCATTAGTCACTGTCTCACTCGATAGTTTTCCACAAGCCGTACGTGCCTGCGCGGCTCCCCTGGGCGTTGTTCGTGGATATCAGGATGTATGCTCATGCCTCTCCTTTTTACGAA
Organism: Isoetes taiwanensis; assembly: GCA_021234155.1. NCBI lineage: Eukaryota > Viridiplantae > Streptophyta > Lycopodiopsida > Isoetales > Isoetaceae > Isoetes > Isoetes taiwanensis. Next base: position 10,854,537 of record JAJEKV010000047.1, read on the forward strand.
GGGCTCCCCGCGAGCACGGGAGCAGTCCACCATTTGTTTGCAATTGACGCCACCCGGGTGCATTCGGTTGGGACGATCGCCTTTGGTGGATCCCGTTCGGACGGTACATTACCTTTGGCACCGGGCGGCTTCGCCGATCCCCGAGTTCAAAGCCATGGGCGCAGCGTGGGTATTGATGGTGGGGAGTGGTATGTCGGCGGGCAGATGGCACCCCAGCAACTTTTTTGCCACGGGTTTCGGCTTCAAGAGCGGGATTGTGCTATTCGGTGCGGGTGGCTAATGCTACGCCATTGAACCCATGAGCATCGGGGCGTGTGTGGAAGTGTCACAAAAGTAGATCCCTCAAATTTCGTGAAAATCTGTTATGAGCTTTTTGGCAATACAGGATGAGCTGCCTCCTTCGGACGGCTGGAGTCTCCAGGTGCCGAGAGATGGTTGGGCCAACATCTGGAGATGGATGTGGAAGGGTATTGCTGTGGCAGATTGTGCACCGTTCCCTGAGGGTGAACACGTGGGTTCATAGGATCAACCCGCGGATCAGCGACCTGTGTTCTATGTGTGGTGCCTGTGTAGAGACCCTGGAGCACTACATGTTTCTTTGCTCAGATATCCAGCCGGCATGGCAGTGGGTCCAGCGCCTCTTCTACACCTCCCTCCGTAGTCAAGAGGTTCTTTTGGGGATGTACCCTAGCAGATGGTCCCAGCTTCAGAGTCTGACCTTTCATTTGTGTAAAGCCTGGTTGCTGTGGCTCATTTGGAAGCGACGACGCATGAAGGTGTTCAGGAATGCGGAGGTGCAGCCTGGGGCTTTGATCCCACAGTTGAGGTACAAACTATATCTTTCTTACCTGGCGTCCCCTCGAAAAGAGCAGTTCAAGGCAGCGGTCTGGGAAAGAACCCTCCTCATTGTAGACAGTGTTGGCAGGTTTGTGTCATGAGTCGTAGATAGGTATACATGCCAGGTGGGTACTCGCTCCAGTGTGGACAAGAGTACCCTAATATCGCTCATCTTGTATTTATTCTGGATTAATATTAGTTAATTTGATCTTTCAAAAAAAAAAAAACTTAGAGAGGATCTCTTGGATGGTAAGGGAATCTTGAGGGTCTCTACAGGAATCTCCTTGAGGGAATCTTAGAGTCTAGAGGAGTTTATGCAGAGCCAATTTTGGCATTGACTTCTAAAGTTTGACTTCAAGTTTTCAGGTAGCTCTTGCCACTTGAAGTTGACTTTGACTTCTACGAGTTGACATCTAAACGGCAAGAGAATTTTTTGTATTGACTTTCTCTCTTGATGTTGACTTTGACTTCTTGAGGTTGACCTTGACTTCAAGGTTGAGTTTTGATTTTTAAAGGGAATTTAGAGGGAAAATCTTTCTCACGTGGTGTTTCTCACTTTTTATAGAAAGAAATGTTAACTACCTTCGTAGAGGTTTGATTTTTTAATGCTTGTTCATGCAAGGTATAACTCTTATTTGTGTGTGATTATATGCGCTTTACATAGGCATATCCCATATCCACACATGTATACTTATGTTATGATGGGGTCTTCCAAACCTCTAGAATGGTAGACCTAAAAGTGATAAGAAGTGGTAGAACCTAAGAGACTTGAAAGAAAAATTGGACATTTTCTTATGTTTTCTTAGGTCTTATTGGCGCAGATTCGAAACATATGCATTTTCTCTACGTCCACTATGGTTTGTAGGTGAACATGAAATGCAATGCAAATACATCTAACAAGCATTTGCACATAATCTTCTCCATTAGTCTCCTTGAAATGGGCTTTACTAGTTCTTAGAAAATGCTCTTCTTTGAGTTATCTAACTTGCAAATTTGCATAACCATGTCCTCCTTTTGTTGAACATAAATTAATCTAATCTAATCTAATTTTATTCTAATATACTATGCATAAACATCTTTTCAGAGGACATCGTCTCTTTTTAGAAGATGGTCAATATGAACGATGCTCGTCTTCTAAACTTGGCTTGCACCGTACCAATAGGGTCCCAATGCCTCAAGGCCTACTGGAGGGAAAGGAGAGCTCAGTGGTTGGTCAAGTGGGATGTGCAGGAGCACAGGTGTATACAGGTGCAAACAGAAGCAGATCGCCATAGCTTGAGACAGTACCTTGACGCTTGCTTCCTCAGCAAGCTTTGGGATGCCAATGTCGTTGAACAGGTCAAGACAACACATTACCAGCACCACATAAATCCCACATTGAATGGGGCCTGCAATGCTACCTGCATACCCAGCTGCCTATGAAGAAGTGCATACTCATTGCCTTGATTCGCACAGGTGCATACCGTCTCCAAATCGAGACAAATAGATGGATTGAGGAGCCACGTCATGACAAGATTTGACAATGCTGCCAAGGGAGAGTAGTTGAAGATGAGTGTCACATCGCAGAGCTGTCCAGCGTATGAACAAATCTGGACACGCTATGCTGGGTTGGTCAGGCCCGACCCGCCGCTCCATGTGCTATTGAACACAGCTTCGGTACGGATGCTGGGATCATACCTATAGGAGGTCATGGATATGTGGGCTCAGCTATATCTTCAGACTCACCTTACATGTATACATATTTCATGATGTATATTTGTATAGTTTATCAGCATTCTTATTATTGCCACGGGTTTTCCCTCAAAAACTTTTTGGAACAGGAGTTTTTTAACGTGAACAATAATAAGCTTGTTGCGCTCCTTTTTTGGTCTCATAGGCCGATTGGTCTCCGCGGACGATAGAAAATATTCAAATCTATTCTATTCTATTCTAATGCAATTCCAACAACAAGTAATAAGTTCTTGTGGATAATGGATTAGAAATCACTTAATATCTAAATAGTACATTCATTGTAGTAACTATCGGTCTATTTTAGCCTACGCCTCCTTTTAACATATTTGTTTGGGTGCATATTCACACGGGGGTTACTCCGGGCATCGAGAGCTGTCGGATGGGCATATTTGCCCTTTATTCCTTGATCTGGATCGTACATAGCGATCCTCGTTTGTTGGGTATGCCTGTACAAGTTTTTGTATACTGTATATTGAAGTTTGCAAAATACTATAAGATTTGAGAGAATGTACTTAGTGGTGTTAATTTTGTATATGTATTGTAAGTTTTTAAGGGCTCTCGCTGCCCTACGTAACCCCCCGTGTGAATATGCACCCAAACCAAAGGGGGTTTCAGGGGGATTTTAATTTAAATGTATAAAATGTAATGGTCTGTGTTAATTAATATTAGTGGTTGTTATATTAAAAAAAAAATTTGGGCCCTTCGGGCCCTAACAAAAGCAAACATAGGTAAACAAAGTAGAAAACATTAAATGATGTTGTAGACATCATTACAAATAAAAAAAACTACTAAGGTCCAAATTAAAAAGCAAATATAACCATAAAGAATAAGTGTAAATACAATTGCAAGGCAATCCTCTTCATATTTCAAAAAACCAATAACCCTTGAAGAATAAAAGGTACACGCAAGGATCTATAAAAAGAAAATGATACTTTGAATGCCGATAGCAATATATATCTTATTGGAGTTGTAATAAGTTCAGATATCTTTGCAACAAACTTGCCATCCAACATAATATTTGGAGGGAAGAGCAACGTCAAACCTAGTCTCTAGTTCAACCATTTTGTTATGTTCAAAATGACTTGCGAGGCACCATGCATCTACATTGCCATTTACCACATTCATAAAAAAGAAGACAAAAAGAGGCAAACTGACCAAAAGAGGCAAGAATTATGGTGTATGAACGTCAAGAAGACAAATTCATCGAAGATGAAAAATGATTTATGCATGTGTCCTCCGTACCTTCACAACCCATTCTCATGGCTTCAGAAAATGAGGTAGCTCCAACTGGAAGAATCATAAACTCCTGCATAGCAAGTTTATTCCCAGCATGACTACCACCATTAATCACATTTAAGGCAGGCACTGGCATGACCAATTCTCTAATATCAGCAAGGTCTTGAATGTGCATGTATAAAGGAATGCCCTTGGCCCCAGCCCCAGCCTTGCAAGCACTCAATGACACACCAAGGATAGCATTTGCTCCCAGTTTTGACTTGTTTTGAGTTCCATCAAGCTCTAACATGATGCTATCCAAATGCGTATGATGCTATCCAAATGCTTCTGGTTTCTGACAAATGAAAGACCTATTTTAGCAATCCTTAAAAAAGCTTGAGTTTTTCTATTTTCATTCTTACCTTACGTCCACACCAATGAGCTTGGGAGCGAGCACATCATTAATATTCGAAACCGCCTTTAGGACTCCTTTACCCCAAAGACTGCTTTACCCTGAGCTCAAGAGCTTCGTAAATATCTGTAGAAGTACCACTCCATATTCTATGAAGTCTATTCTGTTCATTCTTGCAAACCTTTACTCTGTAGTCGCTCAGGAAGCATGAAAACTTGATGAATTTGGCTATGATGGCAGTAGTCTCATGACTTCATCTGTGAGACAAGCCATTGCTCCCGTGAAGTTTATATTTCCCTGAATTTTCCTGTTCATCTTTCCTAACCCAAGAACCCTAAAATTCCATGAAATTGCCTTTTGTTTCTGTCAGGTTGTGACAAAACCTAAGGCATGTGTTCAGCAAACAAATCGACCAGCAACAAACTCCTACAACATGATGTGGATTCCGGCTCAAAAGGATGATAGAACAGAGCTCTCAATCTCGCCCAAGAACTAATGTTTGAGAGCTTTTCTGAATCAGAACTAATGCTAGAAACGGAATCTGCAACTTGCATCTTGAACCGTGGCCGGAAGTCAAGGAGTTGAATTGTGGCTGTGCTATATATTTGCTCCTTTGTAAAAAAAGGTTCCTTGCAAAACTATAACTCTGGCAGATTTAGATGACTGCAAATCAAGGAAGCCCAGATGCCTTCCATGCCTTCCGACGGACGAAAAGTTTAATCCTTCACCCTAACGAGGGTCAGAAATAAACCCTAAAGTTAAGCTTATCGAGCCCCGCATGCCTTTAGATTTTTTTTTTTTTTTAGCACACCAGCCCTACCAGGCCTCGACCTTTTCTTACAATTCTACCCTATCCCGTGTAATTTCCATGTCATCAAAATCTGATGTGCCTTATTTTCCACCGGTCCGATCTTGGCTTTTGCATATCGACGGTTGGGAAAATTAGAGTCCAAGAAAAAACAGCCCACGGACCCCATAGAGATTGATCTCTCCATTGAAAAAGCCTCCGTCTTGTGGCAGCTATGGCTATGGTCAAGCCCTCATCCTCTTTATCCATTCCGACTATACCTTTTACCGCCGCTGTTGTTGGAGATCCGGGTATGGCTAAAGGATGCGTGCAATCTGGACTCTCGAACATCATCGCTAAAGGGACCCTCATTTAAAGGCTTGGAATGTAGTGTAATGAAGAAAATGGGCTGAGATAGGAGACGACGCCGTGTTTGCGTATGTCCCGGCCGCAAACCATCGTGTTGGGTTTGATTCCGGTATGGCGAAAAAAGCTAAACGAATGGGGATTAAGCTACCAAGAACTCGATCAACTAGAGCAAAACACCATGCGCCAGATTGCTCGTGGCATTTTTGCCTCTATAAATGGCATAAGCACCTTCTTCTTCTTCCTCAAAGAACACATTCTCGCCTTCCTTTCTGGTCCATCCCCGCCAATTTCCACAGTAAACAACCCTTGCTTAAGTCTCCTATCAAGCGTCGGGTCGTGGGTTCTCATTGCTAGCTTTGCCAAAATGAGTAAACCACTTCCGTTTAAGGTGTTCAAGGATCGAGATGGAAAAATTGGCGTGGAGACCCCTTACCGCCGTGTGAGTTGAGAACTTTTTAAAAGTGCCCATATTATGAGCTGGCAGGATGCCGCTTAAAAAGTTGAAAATACCGGTTTTAATGCTATGGGCGGGATCTTGGCCGGATCATAGCTAGGGTAGAGGTATCCTGTCATGGCGAATCGAAGCACCGACCGCTTAGCTCTCGAAAGAATGTTGGCAATTTCCACATACTTGGTCCGCACCACGGATTTTGTGTGCCTGAATGCCTCGTAACAGTAAGTATCTTCTCTTCTTCCTTTCCTTTGCATTCCCTTATCCCGAACCTTAACGCCCCGGGTCCTCATCCTTTCACTCTAGGTTTTAATCTCAGCCATTCATTCTAAAGTGCTATATCCAAGAAACATTATTGTGGACTAATTTGTTATGGGCCATAACAAGCATGTTATGGCCATAACAAGCGTGTTCGAATTTGGTCGGGTAGATTTCACAAATAGGATGAAGAGAGGCGAGATAGATAGGATACGAGGCGCCGGAAATGGGGAAAACAAGCGGGAAAAGATCATTCTATGGCGGTTTGAAAGATGCGGGAAAAGATCATTCTATGGCAAATGCGCAGATTAACCGAGATTTTAGGCGCAGGATTAACCTGGAGGTTGCTCTTAAATCAAGGCGTGCTTTAAATCGCCTTGCCGTAAAAATATTTCTCAAGCCTGCAAAGTTCAACATAAAGTCTACGTTTTCTTTCACCGGAGCTAAAAAGCTCGCTTTTTTCATTTTAGAAGGATGATCTTAGGGATCTTAGGCCAAATCTGGCTGATAAACGTTGTTTGCCGGATCTCTTTGTTAAGCGATGATTGCATTCTTGCCGGATCTCGCCGCCAAACCATAATAAGGCGTTGGATGCGTGAGCCAGCCCGGCCTCTATTCCTTTTTTGTCTGCGAAAAGGACTCGCCCAGGGCGTTAAGGCCGAACGTCCTCCCCTCGGGTTATGGGCCAGGAAAATGGCCTGGCGAGGCCATTTTCCCCGCCCATAACTCCTCTGAGAGGACGTTTATCTACCCCTTGTCAACGCACTGCGTTTTGCTAGATAACAAGTCTTACTCTATTCCCTAAATCCACATTTCGAAAAATTGGGATCAACACGTTAATCAGTTCAAGCACCATTCTCAAGGCATAAACATCAACTTTTCCATTCGCTTTCATAGTGTAACAACACTTTCTGTGGAAGTTATTCATGTTAGATAAGAAATTAAATGGCAGCCGATATTTTGAGGTCTTTGGATTTACCCGGTGCCATGTATCCGTATGTGCCAACAATAGCAGATACATATAACCCATCTTTGTCAATCAATCTTTCTATTCAAGTCCGATGCAAGGCTCCATGTTAGAGTGTAAATTTTCTTTGCCGATGTTATATCGTGATGAATAATTTGGGGATGAATATCATGGTGCGGGTATGCCAATCCATGTGCAGTGCCTAATGCAATTTTGTATCTTGTTTTCCAATCAAGAGGTGTCCCATGCAGAGCATCCGTCCGTGAGGCTTCCTAGTTCCATGTACTCATATATGACGTAACCAATTCCATTCTGGGTTGAGTACCCAATGAGTTCTAAGCCTAGAGTTTCTAACTCCCTTTAAAATGTTGCTCCTGCTCTTGATAGCTCAAGTTTCTTTACTGCAAGTTCTTATCCAGATCTGCTAATGACTTTGTATACTATTCCATTTACACCTTTTCCTACAATATCTACTTTGTTAATTTGGGATTTTCCGGTATGATCGAAAATGTTTTTGGAATTTTTTTTTAACCGATTTCCTAAGATTTTGTGGTTTTCGGTAGCCGGAAAATATTTCCGTCATGTCAAAAATCGGGACAAGTTTTCGTAGTATTATTTCCAAGGGGCAGTCTCATCCGCCTTGCTCCACGATTGCAAATTGCATGTGGCATAGATTTTAGCTGGCAGATCAGATTTCACAAAATTAACCATTGCCAGAAGCAGAAGAACAGGCCACGACTTTGCCCAAGAACACTGAAAGCCAGAATTTGCATGTTCTGGTAGCTTTAGAATTCGTGCTCCGGGTGCAGGTATGCATTTTCTGAAGCTGTGGATAACCTGTCTTTTGGATTATTATTTTTTTATCCTTATCCATGTCTTTCGTATTGATGCCAGAGCATGGAGGTATCCATGTCTTTCGTATTGATGCCAGGCATGGAGGCCGCATTGTTGTGTGATGCTCCAATTGATCTGATGCACTAGACTTTTGCTCCAAGCTAAGCCCACTCAGAAATAATTTGTGCCATATAGGTCCAAGTTTTGTGCATCAGATCTTAGCCCTATTTCGGTGTACTCTTATAGGAAGTTTTGTGCTTGCATTAAAGCACATGGTTCACATGGTGCTCTATAATTTGGCAGTCCAATTCCCACTTACTATTTGGCAGCCATGTATGCTAGCTTGCTTGAACACCCTTTGACAGGTTTGCAGGAAAACAGATCAATATGGACGTTGGGTTGCAAACGAGTGATCGAGCTCTCCATACTTATTTTATTTTTCTGATTATCAGGGCCCACATTGGTGGGAATAAAAGGAATACAAGCAAACCATTCTCGGATTTCACTTTGAGGTAGATATGCAGGTATTTATCATCATTCTATTATCATTTCAAGCATTATATCTTTGGAAAGTTCATATTTCTATAAAGACATGAAACTCCATAATGTCCTCTCCATTTCCAATTTAATTCCTGGGCATGTCTACATATAAGTACTTTGAGGCAGATGTGCAGGTATAGATGAAAGTCCTCTTCAATAAAGTTGTATCACTCTTTGTTTCGATTTGTAATTGCAACAAATTTGCCAGCATCTTATGCATCACATAGGGTGTTGACCGGGTTTTTGGCACCCGGTCAACATGAAAAAAAAAGAGAAAAGAAAAACCATTGGGGGTCGATTATAAAGCCTAAATGTTGTAAAGGTCTAAGGCACCAAAAATAAAAAAAGGGCCTAGATCTAGTTTAAATTTAAGGGCTTCTAAGAGTTTTTAATGGTTGAAGGGGGTACATTATCTAAGGCTAAGATGAAGAGGCAAGATCAAAGGTGGAGATTAAAAAAGGCAAAAATTAAAGGTTGAGATAAAAAGGCAAGATCAAGGGTGGAGATGAAGGGGTCAAAATTAAAGGTTGAGATGAAGAGGCAAGATCAAAGGTGGAGATTAAGAGGCAAAAATGAAAGGTCAAGATGAAAAGTAATTGTTTATAAAAGATTCTTGAGGAGCACGAGCTCCTCCTCTTGCCTTGCTCCAAATTCTTGGGGATGGTGGCAGTTCCTCCTTGAATTGGATCAATGGCCCCTCCATGGTTCAGAGACATGGAGGGACCCTTTTGTATTTGAAGTTTTGTGCTTATATGAATTTTCTTTTGGGCCCAAAGATATTCCATTCCAAGTTTTTCTTCAAATCTCTTATTCTACACTGATTTCATATTGCAAGCCTTTGATTTCATATTGCAGCATCAAAGTGATCCTGATTTCTGCCTTTGAGGCCACCTGTTGGGGATTGTGGGAAAAATCCGCCAACAGAATGGAGGTCCTACCGAGATAAAGCTCTTCCCCAGGATCAGATTTTGGTGCTGCTGTTTCATGTCTTCCATACCTTAAATCCTGCTTTCTATTCTCTGCCATTTACATTCTGCTGTCCCGTTTTGATTCCCTGATATCCTGCCATTAGTACTCTGCCATTTACATTCTGCTGTCCCGTTTTGATTTCCTGATATCCTGCCATTAGTATTCTGCTCTGGCAAATGAGATGGAAAAAAGGAGTTCAAGGATGTTTCTTTAAGCAGCAAAGTTACAAGTAAAAAAGAATAAAAAGTTGCTGCTTGAAGTTGTTACAGGAAGGAGAAGCTGCGCCTTTGCGCCTTGCTGAAGATTGCTACAGAAAATTGAAATACTTTTTGGCTTGTTTTTTGGAGAGCTAGCATGGGCCAGCCTTCCAATCCTATTCTTTGTATGCCGTGCTCTGAATGTGCCCTGTTTTAAAAAAGAAAAGAAAGAAGACCTCTGTTTCTGCCATTGCCAGTCTGCGTTTGCATTCCATCTGTGTTGTGCCATGCCATCTTCTGCCCACATTGCCATAGCCATGCCATCTTCTGCAAGCGCCCAAAATTCTGCCTACCTGCAAGAAAACAAAAGGGGAGCTCATCTGCCGCCATCCCTGTTTGCTGCTGACGAATCTGCACAAGGACAGAGGCGAAAACCATAGCCTTGGCCGAACCTGCGGAAGAAAAGGAAGGAAAGAAGTGAAAAGGAGGGGGAAAAGAACAGCATGAACGCCATGGCTTCTCCTAAATTCGAGCTGTATCACAGCCGTAGCCGCCCGCCATAGCCGCCCATCACAATTTTTTGACCCTTGCACAAGTTTTTTTATTTTTTTCTCTCCTTTCGTTTCTTTTTTCTAAACCTTTGCTTTCTTCTAACCTTTGTTTTTCATGTTTTTTTCCTTTCGTCTTATTTCTAACCTTGCTTTCCATGTTTTTATTTTGCCTTTCATCACATATTTCTAACCTTTGCTTTCCATGTTTTTTACCCTTTCATTCATTTTCTAACATTTGCTTCCAAATTTCAATATTTTCTCACTCTTTCATTCTAGTTTTTAACCATTGCTTTTATTTTTTTGCTACTATTTTCTCACCCTTGCAATAATGTTTCTTTACATTTATGGTCCATCCTTGTTGCCTCAAAACATCATTTTTTGCCCTATTGCTACACCATTGCCACAATTTTTTGTTTGGGCGCCGCCCCTTTTGCTTATATTAGATTACATGTGTCTTTCCCTAAAGCCCAAAATTACCATTGATTTTCTATCATCATGGCACTCATTATTATCATCATTCTATCAAAGTTTGAAGTCTCGGATATCAAAACCTCGATTACTATCACCAAATTATTATCATCATTTTATCATATCAAAATTTCAATTATTATGGTGTTGGAGTACACCTTAAAACCTCCAAATATTATTATTATTCTATGGTGTTGGAGTACACCCTAAAACCTCCAAATTATTATTATTATTTCGAGTTCGAAGTCTCGGATATCAAAACTTCGGTTGTGTTCTTTATTGAGTCTAAGGGACCAACTATTGTACTAAATAGATGAAAAACTTTGAAGTAAGAGGGCCGAGGGACCGGCCCATTTTTGTTTATGAGATGTTGACCGGGTTTTGGCACCGGTCAACATGAAAAAAGAGAAAAAAAACCATTGGAAGAGGGGTCGATTATAAAGCCTAAATGTTGTAAAAGGTCTAAGGCACCAAAAAATAAAAAGGGCCTAGATCTAGTTTAAATTTAAGGGCTTCTAAGAGTTTTTAATGGTTGAAGAGGGATACATTATCTAAGGCTAAGATGAAGAGGCAAGATCAAAGGTGGAGATTAAAAAAGGCAAAAATTAAAGGTTGAGATAAAAGGCAAGATCAAGGGTGGAGATGAAGGGGTCAAAATTAAAGGTTGAGATGAAGAGGCAAGATCAAAGGTGGAGATTAAGAGGCAAAAATGAAAGGTCAAGATGAAAAGTAATTGTTTATAAAAGATTCTTGAGGAGCACGAGCTCCTCCTCTTGCCTTGCTCCAAATTCTTGGGGATGGTGGCAGTTCCTCCTTGAATTGGATCAATGGCCCCTCCATGGTTCAGAGACATGGAGGGACCCTTTTGTATTTGAAGTTTTGTGCTTATATGAATTTTCTTTTGGGCCCAAAGATATTCCATTCCAAGTTTTTCTTCAAATCTCTTATTCTACAACGATTTCATATTGTAAGCCTTTGATTTCATATTGCGGCATCAAAGTGATCCCCGATTTACGCTTTTGAGGCCACTGTTGGGGATTGTGGGAAAAATCCGCCAATGTAATGGAGGTCCTACCGAGATAAAGCTCTTCCCGAGGATCGATTTTGGTGTCATTGTTTATGTCTTCCATACCTTTTTAAATCCTCGCTTATTCTCCGCCATTTACATTCTCGGCCGTCCCGCTTTGATTCCCCGATATCCCCCGCCATTAGTACTGCCATTTACATTCGGGTTGTCCCGTTTTTGATTTTTCTGATATCCCGCCATTAGTATTCGCTTTCCGCAAATGAGATGGAAAAAAGGAGTTCAAGGATGTTTCTTTAAGCAAAGAAAGTTACAAGTAAAAAAAGAATAAAAAGTTGTGCACAGTTGTTACAGAAGGAGAAGAAGCCTTTGCGCCTTTGGTCAAGATTGCTACGTAAAATTGAAATACTTTTTGGCTTGTTTTTGAGAGCTAGCATGGGCCAGCCTTCCAATCCTATTCTTTGTATGCCGCGGCTCGAATGTGCCCCTGCTTTAAAAAGAAAAGAAAAAGACCTCTGTTTTTCGCCATTGCACCAAGGCTTGTATTCCATCCGGTGTTGTGCCATGCCATCTTCGCCCACATTGCCATAGCCATGCCATCTTCGCAAAGCCAAAATGATGCCACCGCAAGAAAACAAAAGGGGAGCTCATCTCGCCGCCATCCCTGTTTGTCGACGAATGACCACGCACAAGGGACGTAGGCGAAAACCATAGCCTTGGTCGAACCTGAAGAAAAGGAAGGAAAGAAGTGAAAAGGAGGGGGGAAAAGAACAGATGAACGCCATGGCTTCTCCTAAATTGAGCCGATCACGCCCATAGCCGCCATCACAATTTTTTGACCCTTGCACAAGTTTTTTTATTTTTTCTCTCCTTTCGTTTCTTTTTTCTAAACCTTTGCTTTTCTTTCTAACCTTTGTTTTTCATGTTTTTTCCTTTCGTCTTATTTCTAACCTTGCTTTCCATGTTTTATTTTGCCTTTCATCACATATTTCTAACCTTTGCTTTCCATGTTTTTACCCTTTCATTCATTTTCTAACATTTGCTTCCAAATTTCAATATTTTCTCCTTGCTTCATGGCCCAAGCTTTGGGATGCAGAGAGTCTGTCACATGTCAAGGTGGCAAATTATCGACGGCGGGTTAATCCCATGCTCCTCAGGGCCCACACCACTACTGCTCCGCACCCATCTACCCATGAAAAGCGCAGGGTGATTGCTTTCCATTCGATGACAGTGCACACCACCTCCGATTGAGACGAGGGGAGATGGATTCGGGAGCCGTGAGGACGAGTCCGGTCGCCATCAGCGCCATTGAGGATGAAAGTCACGCCCTGCCCTGGTCCCTGTCACGGGCATATCCGGGCCTCGGTATGCTCTGTTAGGTTGTGCCCCATCGCCTTGCATGAGCACGAGCATGGCCTCCTCGAGGCTTGTTGGGATCGTGCCTCCGGGAGGAAATGGATACTGTGGACTTCGGTTATGCCCCCTGTCCGACATTAACCTCACTGTACTTGTGATTATGTATATAACTATGCAAGATGTCAAGATCCTTATTGCTACTATTAAGGTTTTCCTTAAAACCCTTTGGGGCGGGGTTTTTTAATCCCGTAGTAATGTCCGGCTTTGCTCTCTCTTTTTTGTACTTGGGTCCCATAGGCCAGCTTGGTCTCCGGGGATCTATAAAATCATATTCTATTCTATTCTAGTTTTTAACCATTGCTTTTATTTTTTTGCTACTATTTTCTCACCCTTGCAATAATGTTTCTTTACATTTATGGTCCATCCTTGTTGCCTCAAAACATCATTTTTTGCCCTATTGCTACACCATTGCCACAATTTTTTGTTTGGGCGCCGCCCCTTTTCCTTATATCATTTTTGCCAAAAAATAGCCATCTTGCCCCAAACATTACATGTGTCTTTCCCTAAAGCCCAAAATTACCATTGATTTTCTATCATCATGGCACTCATTATTATCATCATTCTATCAAAGTTTGAAGTCTCGGATATCAAAACCTCGATTACTATCACCAAATTATTATCATCATTTTATCATATCAAAATTTCAATTATTATGGTGTTGGAGTACACCTTAAAACCTCCAAATATTATTATTATTATTCTATGGTGTTGGAGTACACCCTAAAACCTCCAAATTATTATTATTATTTCGAGTTCGAAGTCTCGGATATCAAAACTTCGGTTGTGTTCTTTATTGAGTCTAAGGGACCAACTATTGTACTAAATATATGAAAAACTTTGAAGTAAGAGGGCCGAGGGACCGCCCATTTTTGTTTATAGAGATGTTGACCGGTTTTTGGCACCCGGTCAACATGAAAAAAAGAGAAAAGAAATAACCATTGGAAAGGGAAGGGGGGGGGGGGGTCGATTATAAAGCCTAAATGTTGTAAAGGTCTAAGGCACCAAAAAATAAAAAAGGGCCTAGATCTAGTTTAAATTTAAGGGCTTCTAAGAGTTTTTAATGGTTGAAGAGGGGTACATTATCTAAGGCTAAGATGAAGAGGCAAGATCAAAGGTGGAGATTAAAAAAGGCAAAAATTAAAGGTTGAGATAAAAAGGCAAGATCAAGGGTGGAGATGAAGGGGTCAAAATTAAAGGTTGAGATGAAGAGGCAAGATCAAAGGTGGAGATTAAGAGGCAAAAATGAAAGGTCAAGATGAAAAGTAATTGTTTATAAAAGATTCTTGAGGAGCACGAGCTCCTCCTCTTGCCTTGCTCCAAATTCTTGGGGATGGTGGCAGTTCCTCCTTGAATTGGATCAATGGCCCCTCCATGGTTCAGAGACATGGAGGGACCCTTTTGTATTTGAAGTTTTGTGCTTATATGAATTTTCTTTTGGGCCCAAAGATATTCCATTCCAAGTTTTTCTTCAAATCTCTTATTCTACACTGATTTCATATTGCAAGCCTTTGATTTCATATTGCAGCATCAAAGTGATCCTGATTTCTGCCTTTGAGGCCACCTGTTGGGGATTGTGGGAAAACATAGGGAGCATACTCTTGTTCTATTATCTTTATAAGGGCTGAGAAATCCACTGTTCAGCCTTTTCTGCCTTACTGTTCAGGTTTAGCAATTCTTGATTCTTGAACTAATACAGAGATGCCACTTCATATGCAGACATGGGAAAAAACTCAGCCAGTCTCTGGTATGTGTCAGTGTTTGTGATAATCCTATCTACTAATTGTTGAATATAATAATATTGTAGGTTCTTACGTGACAAAATTGTATTCCCTTTGGATCTATGGAGCCAGGTTTTGAATTGTAACATTAGTTTTTTCAGTTTTTCCTTTTTGTTTACTCTCTCACAGCACCTGCATGATGCAGTATTGTAAATGGCAGATCTATGTAACGTCACGGTTGGAGAAGGATTGGGAACGTGGATTAAATATCCATTTAAAGTTGTTGATCATTTTATAGAGCGCTTTGTTATGCATCGTCCCAACAATTTGGCAAAGATTGCCTTCTTTCTGAACTCGGGAGCTGAGAAGGCATCTCAGAGTTTCTATTGCCTCCAATTTCTTCAAGGTTTGGCAATTCTTTAACATTAGAAAGACCCAATTCTCGCTCTAAATCTGTGCTTTTTCCAATCTCATCATGTCGATTAGCTGTGATTTGTCATTGAAGTTGGAATCATAATGTTTAGTGTGATTGTTTGGGGTCAGTGGGGTTGTCTGTCCAATTGAGCTGTTTCAGGGTAGATGGCATTTTGCTCACAAACTACTCGCCTTCCTCCAGAAACATTTGACTCATAATCAGCTTTCTTTAGCTTCTTCTATTTTGTATTATTGGCGACTTCTTTCTACAGATATATTCCTCCAAGTTCACAGAATCTTAACTGGGACTTTCTATTATTGTTGCAGGTTGAATATGCTCAAGTGTTGCCTTTGACTGGTGGAGAAATATGTTGAGCGTTGCTCTTAAGATCAATATGTCTGCAGAATAGGAAGGTTACTCTCCAAGCATCTGCACAATAGCAGAGATGGAAGAACCAAGTCTTATGTTCCATGAAGAACAGAGGTCACAGCATTAGGGAAACCCATGAAAATTATTCTACTCCACTTAGTGTTCAGCTTCATATAGTATTTCGCCATTCCTTAACGGCCATTATGAGACAAAACAGTTCCTTCAGTTTTAGTACTACGTAGGCTACAGGTAACGCACAAACCAGTTTCTTCAGTTTAGGAGTTTGGATATCTATCAATTACAGGTTACTTTTCAGTTCAGGAATAGCCTTCTCAGCTCTTCCACAAAGGGTCGTAGCACTACCATCAAGTTCCAAAGGGTAAGATCTAATTTCAGCACTCCTTGCACCTGCACATCCAAATGTGACAGAAAATTTAAGGTTCTCTGACATCTCCAAACTTCATAAGTTGTTTCAACAAACAAGCTTGAAACCATAATTATGTTCATATAATTACCCAGATTCAGCCACCAAATCATCACATTCTCATGAAGACATGCTGCATTGCTTTTTCTCTGTAGTTTGATCTTAAGATCTCGCTGTAACTTTCTGATTCGAATTTTGAATGCCCAGATTTTCGTCTTCTCCGGATTCCAAGTACCAACTGTTCTTCCAACACCACTTTTACAACACACCGGAAGCTATAGTTTCAATCGTGCATTTCATTTACAGGTCAGCCAGTACTTCATTTCTAAGGTTCTCTTTGTTAACGTTTTAATGTTCTCATCTTGCAAGAATACAGTACTTCATTTCTAAGGTTCTCTTTGTTAACGTTTTAATGTTCTCATCTTGCAAGAATACAGGGTCGTCATCATCATCACCACTTCACATTTTATTTAAGTGAGGGACCAGGTGCTTCAGTTTTTAACAAACAGTTCGTCAATCAGTCATAGAAGATAGTTTTAAGGTTGGCCTATGCAGGGATATCAAATTGAGGCTATTGCTAAAACATCACATGGTTGCTAGAATATTCAATAAAAGTCTAATGTTTCAAACTCTCTATTGACACATAGAGGATCACTACTAAGAATTTAAGGCTTCTTTGGCTTATTTGAAGCAGATCTCATGTGTCTTCATAATCCTACTTCATTCCCCATTGAAATGTGCATGATAAAACTATATTGACCAAACATCATGATTACTCTATTGCTATGAACACATCATTAAGACTCATATTAAGAAACATGTCGCTATATTTATGATTATCTCAATTCTGTCTTTATAAACTAAACTAAAGCCAAGAACACACATTACTAGGCAATGCCATCAACCAAAGCTTCTAATGGCTTGATCATTTGCATGTTGGAAGACAAAAGTGTCATGTCCAACGTTAGAGTAGATGCCATAATTAATATGTACTTCATCCAATATACAATCAAGATTAGATCCAAATACATACACACAAAAATCCACACGTTCAATCTTACAGTGGAACAATCTCCCAACACCTATGATCCCATTAAAAAAAAACCTCTACGAAATCATACCCCCTCTAGAATCATACGGCCCCTACTTTTTGATTCCTCATCCTCCTCATTTGTGCCCTATGTGCGACAAAAAAAACCTCTAGCGACAAAAAAAAAAACCCCATAAACTATAAACCTTAGAAAAACGAATCCAACATGTGAAATATTGTTGGTATCAACATAATTTGATCAAAATAAAAGTATAATTACATCTTCATGTTCCACACCTCCCCTTCTAGGAATCTTATTATAGCAATCATAACGTTAATACATACCAAACTGCAAATATGAACATAAAAGGTAGTAATTTCTTTCTAATACAATGTACTATTTCGCTTTCAGAATTAACAAGTTGTTGAGATGATGTTGGAAATTCCATGCCTACCCAAAGTCTATCGTCGATGGTCTTCTTTTACTTCATTCCAACTACAATGAATTTTACAGCACAAAGAGAAAACTGCATTTCAGTTGTGCAGTTCCTCTATAATTACTTATCTTCATCACTTCCAATGTATATACTTCGCTTCTGCATTTGTTCCTTAGAATAGAATTGATATCATATAACACATCGTTAAAACTTCAAACACATATCACTACATCAAATGAGCATCTCAAATTGCACAACACAACCTAAAGGCCACAAAAACTCATCCACTACCGTCTAAATAACCACGTGAAACCACAATAGCTCAGCAACTCGCGCGTAGATCACATTCAACACATAAAACTTCCTCTTTTTACCCTTGCCCCTTCCAAATAAACAACCACCCCTTCAAATCGTTACTAGGCCCGGCAACGCCGGGCACCATAACTAGTTATCATTAATTAAGCTCTATGTGGCATGCAATACTTCTGCTGCAGACAGTTTCCTGGAGCCATTGATAAGGAAGACTCTTGATTTGGCTTTCTGACATTAGATGATGATCAGACAAACAACTAAAAGACAAAGTGCAATCGCTCCAAGAATTATTCCAGCAAAAATGCCCTTTTTTAGTCATATCGTTCTTATCGTTTGTTTTATCTTATCGTTTGTTTTGGGCCACTGATTTACATAATATTCTTATGGATATTCCTTCTGCTGCATTTCAGACCATCCATCAAGTCCGTGATGGGGTCAAATCCCCATTTCCACCTCAGCATAAGATTTTGTAACCTTTGCAATAAGTCAAAATACAAGTCAATATAAAATCATCTCACGGAACAGCTACTGAGGGGATTTGAACCCCAGTTGCCAGAGAATTCAGCAAAAAATAAAATGAACTCACATAAAACAAATGTGAATATGATTCTCAGCCCATCATCACTAGGAGAATAATTGCAAAGAAATACCTCGAAGACCTCAATGGAATAGTCACAGCTTTCAAAATTCAGCGTGCCTATGTATAAGTGAAAAGTCTGATATAGAGGAAAGTTTATTGTGTAAGGAATAGACCAAGGACCCCAAATAAGTAAAATGCGGTGCTTCCTAAATCTGACTAACAAAGGAATAAGGCCCTTTTTCCACGGTTGTCTTAAAATATGGTTGTCTTATAATTATAAGACAGCATTTTAGGTGCCACGTCATTTTTGTGGCATGTCTTAAAAAATTTAGTTTTCCATGGCTTCGTTATAAGAGGTGTCTTATAATTATAACACATGTCTCATAATTTTGGTTTTCCACTACTCCATAGTTTTCCTGATCCACGGCTCTACCTAACCATTTCGGTGGGCTCTGCATCCTGATCTACAGCCCGCCTTCTTTTGCCATCTACCAGATTCATAGCCATCTACCAGATTCATAGCCCATGCATCAGAATCAGAGGCATAAAGAATCAGAGGCATAAAGAATCAAATTACAGCAGAGGCATAAAGAATCAAATTACAGCAGAGGCATAATTACAGCAGAGGCCGAAATACAGGAACTAAGCTTGGGCACCAATGATTCAGAGAGGGTACAAAGTGCGGACAGAAGGGCAAGGACGAGTAGTTCTGCTACTGCTGCCATAACAAAGCAACGAAGAATGAGCAGAACTTAGATATCTGGATGAAGATGCTGCATGGAGATGAACCCATTCCAGCCCTGCAGATTCCGTCCCTATTGCCCATTCCAACCTACAGCTGCAAAGAAACAAAGAACAACCAATTACCTTCTACAAGGCCGATCTGCAACACAAAATTTGACCTGTCAATGCAAATCCGTTCTGCAATCCGACCTGCATTTCCGTTCTGCACTTCCGTTCCGACCTGCGGAGGCAAATCCGTTCTTGATATTTATAAAGTATGGCCTTTGGCCTTTCCATTCTGATCAGATCCTTCCATTCCCAACGATTCAATCAGCCATGCCAATCTTTGGACTGTCGACGATCCATTCCAGTCACGGCTGCTTCATCAGTTTACTCTTTTTTATGACACCCTAAAGATCCGGCAGAGCAGCCCTGTGATAGAATAGAAATGCATACCTTATTTTGTGGCGGGGGGTTTCCCCCGGAAGAAAATGCTCCACTCAAGTTGTACGAAACCCATTTAAGACATGTCTTAAATTGTTTAGTGGAAAAGCTATGGTGACTTATTTTCTTACGTGGCCCAATAATATTAAGGTAAATATAAGACAGAGGTGCCATGGAAAAAGGGCCTAATAAGGGTGATTTTCCATTAGAGTGGTGTCTTATATTTTAGTCATTTCCATTGGGCCACATAAGCAAATAAGAAAAAATTGGTTTTCTACTATTAAAAATAAGACATGTCCCATTTAGGCTTGGATAGGTTCGGTTCCTCCTTTTAAGGAAAATGGAGTCTTATTTTATACCGGGGGATTTCCCCCGGTATAAAATAAGACAGTGTGACTATAGTTAAAAATATCACTAAAATAAGACATGTCGTATTTTTTGATGATTTTCTATTCGCATTTTAATGGTGTCTTATTTTATGACACCTTATAGTAGAAAAACAGCTTCAATTCTATGTGTTGTATTTTTTGATTTGGAGTCATAAAAGGTGTCATATCTCAATATGACAGTCATATTTTATGACTATAGTAGAAAATCACCAGAGACTTCAATTTCACATGACTGCAAGCACTTGAAATTACAAACCGGAACGTACTACCTTCTGGAAGCGACCACTTTATTGGCTCCCGAAACCAAGTTCGCGAACCAAGTGGGTTCGCCAGCGAACCCGAAAAGTTACCGGGCGAACCCGCAATCGCTGGGCCGACTGGGGAGGAGGGAGGGGTGGCGTGGGGTCTTCCCTCTACCGGGTTCGCTCAAGACCCGAACCCGGGGTTAGTTGCGAGCTTTGGCGGTGCGGGTTTGGCGAGTCTGCGAGGCGGTGACTCACCGAGGTTAAACTGACTGAACCGAATTTTAAGAGATCTGGCGTTGGAGCTGCGGGGAATGCGATTAGATGCAATGACTCACGAGGTTAAACCCCAGAAGCCGAACCGGTCTGCGAATGTCTGAACCCATACGGTAGCGGGCCGGTGGCGGTAGTCACCGAGGGTTATTGAGCCACTAGATGCAGACTGCCACCGAGGATTCGCTTTAAGGCGGGCAGGTGTGTGGGCACCCGGCGCACCACGGCGGACGCCATTGTCATGTTCGCCACCGGATTCGCTGGCTAACCCGGTAGGGTGGGGTGGCACCCACCGACGCTCCCAATGCTGCGAGGCGTGGCAGGTTAGGGGTTCGCTTGGGCGAACCCGGCAAAGAATGCCAAAAGCCCGGCCCGCCATAGCCCGCGTCTGCGGCGATGGGGTTGGCTGGCGAATCCGGTGGGTTTCATTGGCAATTCTCGTGGTTCGCTCGGGCGAACCCAGTTGGATGGCCAACTTCCTTTCGGGTGCCATTCGAAGCACCGTTCTGGAAGCCTCGGATTTGCTGCAATAATTGCAGCCATGTGCAAGAGCCTCACTCTCCAATTGTTTTAAATCCCTGAATGCCTCACATTAAGCTTCATGGCAACTGAACGATTCTGCACATGCTAATAACAACCTGCAACAGAATTCAGCCCAGCCCACTAACCACACAGAACTTGTTGCCTTCTGCAAGCTGCAAGTCTCCTGGAATAATTGGAGCCCATGTGGAAGGGCCTCGCTTGGCATGCTTCAAATGCTAAGACGAACCTGCACATGAATTAAGAGCAGCCTGCATTCTATAGACAGAAAGGAAATCAAATTTCAAGAATTGACTTGGAACACTAGACAACCAGAAAGAAGAAATCAATTGCAGAACCTTATGGCAGATCTGGCTCTTTACACAACCATGTTCACAAATCCAGATATGAAAAAATACACCAGCGAGATAGCATAGCACCAAGCCAAGCCTGTATGTTAATCGTTCAAATTTTAACTGTTTGTAACCAGCGCCCGGAGCATAAGCACCAAGCACAGTAAAACTGCAGAAATTACAGAATTCTAATATTTTGGATAACAAAGAATCTTAAACGGGGACGTGAAGACTGCCAATGCTCTATTACATGCCCAAACCCCCTGCCATATCAATATTCAAAGGCACTGTCGGATCTACTTCACCAAAATTTCTTCTTGCTGGTAATGCTAGTTGTAAATCGGACATTTACAGCTTTGCGATTCTTCTGCCACAACACTATTTTCATGACAGTCCTGAATATTCGATATGCACTGGAAGCATTACATGCATGCTATTTTTGAAACAAAGGCGAATGCCAACCTATGGCGCAACCGATGCTGAAATAAATGGAGCCAGACCGATGAGTCGCTACCTCCGCAAATCTTGCAAGAAACCTCAGCGGCCGATTTTGACGAGGGGAGAGGAGCATCTAGCAGTGTCTTCCGGTCTATTGTCACGTTCCTTCCAGCATAACCCTAAACCTAAAGTAAGAAAATCCCTACATATTCTGATAACCAAAATAGAACTATCTAAAATAAACATCGCCACCTTCTTTTGACCTCATTCACTTATTTAAGGAGGCTACATATAAAAAGTCAGTTTCATTAGCTTGGGTCAAACTAGCCCAGCCACGTAATTTTTCTACTATTTTTTATACGAATACAGCACCTTAACCATTGACAATCTTATGTTATCCCGTACATTTTCCACAATTGCAGAACCTTATTGCTTGATAAAGTTTCTGACGTATTTAAAGTGCAGGTCAACTTCTGATTGCCAGCAAATGATAGAGGATAGAAAATCAGGAACCTTTTGCATGATGTATTTGAAGTGCACAACTTCCGGTTGCCAGCAAATGACAGAGGATAGGAAATCAAGAACCTTTTTCATAACTCGGGAACATCTCCTGATAAATTGTTATATGAGACATCCACATGTATCAGCTTTGCCATGTTAGACAAGATGTCTGGAATGTGACCTTCTAATTTGTTATGTGACAAGTCCATTTGTTCAAGTGAAATCGGGATGCCTAGTTCTTCACGGTATATTCCCGATTAACTTATTGTAGCTTATGTTAAGCATCCTTAAATTGGGTGCTTAATTTCGAGGCATGGATCCCTTCAGTTTGTTATCTCCCATCCTCACCTCCGCAAAAGATTGCAAAGCAAAAATTAAGCTTGGGATTTCGTTTGCCAATCTATTCCCTTCAAGGTTTAGTGTTTCTAATTTTTTAAAGCTATTCATCTCTTGTGGGAGATTGCCTGCAAGAAGGTTGTTGCTAAAATCGGTTAGAACATTTTAACGTGCGGTTGGCAAGCTCTGGTGGAATAGAACCATTTACCAAGTTAAATGGGATTTTCAGTTTTGAAAGACGATATAGATTACTGCGAATATCTCCAGCCTTTTTCATGCCATTTGGAAAAAAATGCATTTTTTATGCCTTCTGCAAAATTCTTGATGATGTATTCAAGCAATTTGCATGCAAGGATTTATGTACATAGGAGAGAAACTAGAGCATAATACAAGAAAATTGACTAAAACACAATTTATGATTTGATATGGACTTCTATTTTCATGTGATATCTTAGATTGCTAGAGAAAAAGCAAAAGCAGTGAAGCAAATGTAAATTGTGACAATGAACTATAAACAAATATCAGCCTACTGGATAAGGATCATAGGGAGAAACATTAGTACTATTAAGTGTTTTCACCTTCAGTGTTTTCAAATTAATATGCTTGTTGTTGGCACTATTGTAGTACGGATTGAACCTTCAACCAAAAATATTAATCATTTTATCTTGAATCAATTTATCTGATCGTTTATGGACTATCTATCATCTTCCGCTTTGCATTACAGTTTAGAGTGCACATCTTTTGCAACTCTAGATTTTTTTTTTTTTTCAATGTGTAACCCATTTTTACGCCTGTAGCTTGTTACTTAATTCCAGTTCATGATTTGTGATGCAGCTCTGTATTTGCTTGCTGCAACTTAATGTTTGACATTTTATTACATTGAGTTAGAAGTGATGCAGCCTCTGATCCGATCAACTGTTGATCCTATCAAGTGCATCGTCTTCTACAAGTTAGCCATAGGAGCGCATTCTTTGTAGTTTGTCATAATCATCACATGTGGTGAAGAGGTACATTTTGACGAGATACATCCACCTTAAGTTAGACGAATAAAGACAAATATTATTCATATAGTCTAGTACTAGACCATAAAATTGTATACGTTTCATTGGGTAAACATTTTGTGAGCAATGTTCTAACAATCACTTTGAATCATATTGTTGTACAATAAATTGTGCCTTTACCAAAAACCATGACGTGCCAACTTTGTTTTATTGATGCCCTTCCAAATACATACTATGTACATTATGCATATTTTATAAGGGAATATATGAAGCCTGATCAGTGCCATCTAAGCATTTTGGAGAAAGTAGGCAACACTACAATGCTTGAAAGAAGGAGTAATGTAAAGTATGATGGATTTATCTAGGTGGATCTTCACATTAGTGAAATTCATGGTGCATACGTGTTCCACAACTTCTACTAAGTGCCTTTAATAGAAACAACTTCTACTAGTGCCTTTTATTGTTACTAAGTGCCTTTAGTAAAAGTTTTAATATGCCTAGCTAAACAAAATTTGCCAAAGCCTTATGTTTTAATATGCCTAGCTAAACAAGACCTTGTCAAATCCTTCTGGTGTGCCTTTTGCTAGTTTTTTTTTTTCTTTTTTTTTAGAACATGGGGTCAAACCATTGGCAATTGCCATTAAAAAAAACATGAAACTGTATGCGCGCTCTAGATGTACGCATTAGTACATCCACGAGATTACACCACCAAATCATATAAAAACCTTAGGGAAAAAAGTATAAAAATACAAAAACAACCCCCTGTTATTGTGCTACATATTCGTCTTATGCTCTAATGTCTTTTATCATGTGGTTGTACAATTATCAGTGCATCGTATCTCCTAAAGAAGATGCCAAATTCATTCTTATTCATCATGAGTACATTGATATAGCACATGTGGTCAATCCACTGCTAGTCAAAATAACCTTTCTAGTAGTATTTCCATGTGCATATATTACATGTGGTAGATTCTAGGTTTTTACAACCTTGAGCAATGTTGGACAAGCTTGTGTCTTTCATGTAGCTACCTCCGCATGCAACCATAAAGCTTCATGGCAAACAAGATGAAGGAGAAGCAAATCAATGCTTTTTAGCTTCTGCAATGTGTATGTAGACAGGTCCATAAATGTAATTTCATTTGTTAAATATCTAGAGTCATCACTTTGGCTTTCTGTCCCATTTTGCACCTCAATATGATTGGTATCTTGTGCACTTGATTTGGCATGCACATTTTTATCAGGAGCAGATTCTGGTCTAGATAACAGTTTGCTATTCTGTCCTCTAAAAGCTTTTCTTGCAGCACCTGGAATAGGTGATTTTTCTGATAAAAGTGGAAGTTGAATGCTGCACCTTCTTGCATACTTTTGGCTGCTGATTTTCTACTTCCCCTTCATTAATTTCAACATCTCAGAACGTAGCCTTTGGAAGTGTTAACAAAGGAATTGGAGACTTTCTCAAAAATTTGGAAGGAAATCTTGGAGGCAAAGGAGCATCGAACTTCAGATTCTTTGGAAGAAAAGTTGAAGACTCTTTTGCAGCAGACCTCTGGTTGCTAACAGGTGATTTAGCTTCAGAAACTTTGCTACCTGGTTTGGATGCACTGTTAAAGTTAGGCTCCTGCACTTTATTAGTTGACAGAAAAACTTCATGTTCTATTTAAGCTTGATAGATTGCAAGTTTGTCATAGTACCTTAATAATAGCTGCTTTGTCATTGATGATAGAATTTGGGATTCCATGCTGGTGAGACTCCTTTTGTAAGCAATTTAAATGATCAGAGACTTTGATTTCGCTCTTTTCATATTAATGTCTAAAATCAATTTCTGTAAGCAATTTAAATTATCACAGGCTCCAGTTTAGCTCTTTTCATATTAATGTCTAAAAATAAAATAAAAAAATAGACTGTTGATGCTTGTACAATTGCAGAAAGAGAGTCCGACACATAGTCTCAACTTTTTTGAAGACCAAATGGATTTCTACTTTTGCATGTTATTGCTATAGCTTTGCAAAAGTTTATGCATTACAAAAGTGACCATAAAATAGTGATTCATTTGGGCTAACCGAAGAGAAAATGCTACTTTTAAATCTTTAAAGCATATGTACTACAGATAAGAACAAATGCATGCATGCTACCATTGGACAATAATTTTTACCATCGAGTTTGGATCTGAATCTGACATTTTGTTTCTCTCTCAGCTTAGAGATGTCCTTCTAGATCTGTTCATGGCACGAAAGAAAAATAACAATAACCTACACCCTTAATACCTTTATGATAGAACCATCAGACATAAATGAGAGCATCTTTGCATTCTTCCTTATACAAAGCTTTTATGCTTCCAGAGCCTACAGTAATTAGTTTAAATCTTAGATATATATTACCATATTTGGATCTGGATTAGAAAACTGTCCGATCTTTCCATTCTTCCTTATACAAAGCTTTTATGCTTCCAGAGCCTAAAATAACTAGTTTAAATCTTAACTGAAGGATGCACAAACTTGAATAAGATCTACATAAAGCTTGTTGAAGGTGGAATGGTACTCAAGGCATCATTCAAAAACCATGCAAAGGACCCTGTAAGAAGTGAGTGTTAAATCATATAGTCATATGTGGCAGTTGAAATATGTGGACACCTAGGTGCAACCTAGGTTCCTCTAGGTGCCATTGAATCCCCACTTTAAAAGTTCAACCTCTGAATCCTTTATAAAATCCATGTCTTGCATGTTTGTAAGTTGATAAAAAATTGCCTCAGAGGCATCTGGGCCTAAAGCGCCCTGCATAGCACGTGCATTGACGCCAGGCAACAACACTTTTCAAAACATGGAGATCATAGGTTATGAATCATTTGATCAACATGAATAACTTGTCCTAGCATTCCACAACCAATCAGCCTTGATTTAGAAATGCTGAGCAGAGAGCATAGATGTACCTTTATATAATCATTGCAATAGAACAATCAAACAATAACAATGTGAGCTTTTAAGAAATCATCATTTTAACAGGCAATAACAGATTTGAATTACGGGCTTATATGATTGTTCAGATTACCATAAAAAACTTCATGAATTTCCAGCATCAAATATTCAAAACCATCATGCTAAGTTAAGTGCATACAGAACGTATCTTTACCAGCAGGGTTTAATATCTTTGCTTAGAACCTCTTGCAACAAAAAGGATAAGAGTATATTTTTATACCATACTCTTCGATGGCTCTCAAGAGTTAAAGACATCCAAGCCTCATACTTCGTCTGTCATCAAATTGAAGGGAACGGATGAGTGCAATAGTTATAGCATGGAGTTATAAAGAAACAAACATATATCTCTAATTTTGGATGAGATTCAAGATTGCCATATATAACCTAGAGTGTTTACATCTAGCATAATATTTGCACACTAAACATAGTTAACAATCAAATGCTTTCAAACTCTTACCTTTCTGATTATACTGGCAGTAGTAAGATGTCTGCGGAGGTTAATACCAGATCCATAATGTGATAATATCAGATCTATAATATGCATCTGCTGCTCGCCAAATGATATCCTTTGCACTATCTACAATGCAAATGAAGAACAACAATAAATATAGCAAAATATAACTTAATAGAAGCTGGCAATCCTATCAGAGTGTTGTTTAAAAAGAGGTGTCAAAGGGGCTGTCAATCCTAGAAAACCCCTACTTCAAAATATCTTGAGCTCGATCTTACAATTTAGATTCCTCGGGTTTATTAAGTGATAGGTTACAAAGAAAGAATCCGTATAAAGAAATAAAGAGTAACTTGTGAAATTCAACAAACAACCTGCCCAGATCTTTCCTCTGTAGTTAAACCCTTTGTAACAGATGTTGGCCACATGTACTTAATGAATGTCTCATTTCTACATGAATGCAAAAGACTTTGTACTTACTGAACACTTCATCTCTGCATGAATGTTGAACGAACTTACTATAAAAGTTGGATGGTAAGTGCACAAATGAAATGATTTTTTTTTTTTTTTGAGGGTAAGATTATATGTAATATATTAAATATAGGAAAACCATGTACAATATGAAAAGTAGTGATATAGGAGTCACAGCATATGTACTAAAGGGAGCATCTCCTCATCTTCCCTACTGTTTGGATACTATAAGGGAAGTCACCTATCTTCACCAAAAGTGAGGTACTATAGAGAGAGGCAGCTTTGTTCCAATGCTGGATCCCAACTGATATCCTTAGTTCTGAATATACAGAGTACCTGTTTGTCTATTCACAGCTCTTTCTGCTTCCCTATTATCATTATCTACCCAATGACACTTGAAGAAGGCATAGAAACCCTGCAAGGTCCCTAGTCTATCAAGCTCCTTGTTGTAGTTTATACCATGCTTTCTGTGATGGGATAATGCCATGAGCGCAACCTCTGAGTTGAAAGAGTTTCTTAACTTCCTTATGGATATCCCCTCACCACCCAAAGCTACGTCACAACGGTGTTTCCATATGACCCACAATGCCAGGTTCACTAGGGAGGCCTCTATACAGCACCTATCAATGACCAGTAATTTAGGCCAGGTCAATTGGTGTGCCATTAGCCCAATTATGGGACTTACCCATTGCCAAAATTCTGAGATCATAGAGAAGAAGAAGAGGTGCCCCACAGTCGGTGACTTGACAACCAAATGGACACCTGTTGTCAACCACAATTCCTTTATTGAATAAACTTTCCATTGTACTCAGTCCCCCTTGCAGAGCTATCCACCTGAAGAGTTGTATCTTCCTAGAGCACATAGACTTCCAGGAGTTAGCCAAAGCATTTTTGGCCACTGCATTGCTTACCCCGAGTCTAGCCTCAGCTATCAGGGGAGTAACCTTGCAAAATGCTCGATAAATCCTGGCCACACTATATTCTGTATGTCCTTCAAATGACCATTGTTCACATGGGCCAATAATACCTGAGTGGTTGGTGACATTTGCTATAATCTCCCTTAGTACTTTGCGATCTCCTTCACCAGGAGTATGGATTTTCCGCTTGAATGTGGTCCAACAAACCCATCTATCATTTACCCAGAGATGTTGTAAACTTAATATTCCACAATCCTTCCATTTGGTGAAGGTACGCGGATGGGAGAGTGTCAACGGAAGACCTTCTTTCTCCCATATCTTGATATTCCAGAACAAGCTGAATCCACCTGCGTCCCTCGGAGGATTCATAGGGGTGGGATCTTTCTCATTATCGGAGACGTACCTGGGGCTATCTTGAAGGCATAATACAAAGCTCCCAGCTCATCCCTGGGCAGAGCTGGCTTTCCCAGGAGCTTACCTTGCTTTAGCCAATATAATACAAATTTTAGAGCAGGAGAAAACTCAGAAGACTCTCCTTGTAGAGTCCTCCAGACGAATTTAGCTGCCAAAGCCTGAGCTTGGATAAGAGGGTCTTTGCATCCTAGTCCACCATCCCTTTTATCACGACAAAGCTCCCCCCAGGCCACTTTTGCCCTGCCCCCCCAGACGAATTTTCTTGTGATAACTTGCATTTGGTTGTAGACCCCTTTCTGGGCAACCATAACTGATGAATAGTAGATATGAGAGGCAGCTAGTACCGCATTAGCCACTGTGACACGCCCAGATGTTGCCAAGGTTTTTGCAGACCACAGACCTACTTTCTTTTTGAGTGTGTCCAGTATAGGAGCCCAGAGGCCCTTTAGACTGTCAGAGAGTACAAGGGGAAGGCCCAAAAGTTTGACTGATTCCCCTGCCGCCACAACTGGAAAGCCCAGACCTCTGGCCCGGGGGTCAATGACACTATCTGAGGCCCGCAGAACTGTGCATTTATTTGCATTAAGGCCAATTCCTGATATAACCTCAAAGGATAGCAGGATCTCCCGAAATGAGTGAAAACTATTATCATCATATCTGAGAAACATAAAAGTATCATCCGTGTACTGCATGATTGTTAGTTTATCTGTACCTTCAGGGAAAGTGAGTCCCTCTAAATTTCCTTCTGCTATCTTTAGTTGAACCATTCTTGTAAGGAAATTAGCCATGATGAGGAACAAGTAAGGAGCCAGAGGGCAACCTTGTCTTATTCCCTTCTTGAGACTAAAAAGACCTGATGGCTGACCATTCACTAGCACCGAAGTAGACGCTAAGTTGTTCATCCCCATAGCCAGTCGGATAAATTGCAACTCAAATCCCATGTAGCTCATGACAGACCTCAGCCCTTCCCATCTGAGGGAGTCGTAGGCCTTTCTAAAATCCATTTTGACAATAACACATTTCTGTTTTGAGGCCTGACACCAACGTAGCCCTTCCCTTGCTGCAAGGTAGTTATCTAGTATATATCTGGCCGGCAAGAAAGCAGATTGCTCGTTCCCAATGATCTTATTGAGGATTGGTTTCAACCGGTTGGCAATAGCCTTCATGATCACTTTTTTTATATATGACATTGGTGAGTGCAATGGGTCGCCATTCACTAAGGCACTGAGGCCTAGGGATCTTTGGAACAAGTGTGATAAAGCCTGCTGCTAATGTCGGGTGTAGAGAGTATGAAACCCACGCACCACATACTGCTCTGATAAAGTCATGACCAAGCACATCCTAAAATTCAACAAAGAATTCTGGAGGGAAACCATCAGGGCCAGGGGATTTTCCGGCTGCTAGAGAACACAGGGTCTTGTAAATCTCTTCCCCTTCAATATTTTGCAGTAGTCGTCGATTCTCTTCTGGGGTAACCCTCTCTCCCCTGTCAACTTTAGTCAACCAAGAAGCTATCTGAGAATGGTAGAAGGGGGGTAGGGGGTCTTCCTTGAAAAGATTTTCAAAACTTCCCCTTATATAGGACCTGATTTCCTGGGGATCTTCTAATATGTTTGAATTATCGTCTTTAATCGATAGGATGTTATTTTCTGCTAACCTTGCTCCAGCCATTCTAAAAAAGCATTTAGAGTTTTCATGGTCTAGTTCAGCATACCATTTGGTTTTTGATCGAACAGCTGCACCTCTTGCCTCCTCCTCTTCAATTGCCCTTGCTTTTTCTTCCAAATCAGCCTCAATATTCTGTTTGTCAATGTTATGTGGGTCGGATAGCAGTTCTTATTTGACCATTCTCAACAGAGTGTATACCTCAACCTTTTCTTTTTTAAATGCCAAAGCTCTACTCTTACCCCAATTTTTAACCCAGCTCTTCATGAGACTGAGCTTCTGCACCCAAGCTTTCATACTAAGAGGGCTGAGGTTGATAGGGAGAAACGATACAAATACCCTAAACGGCTTGCAAAATGCCTCCTTCCCCAGCCAGGATGTATTGAACTTGAATGGAATATTTTCGCGTATCCCAGCTATAGATACATCCTCTATCATTAAACTTTGGGGGACATGATCAGAGTGAGAGAAGGCCAAATCCCCCTCTACATAACACCTGTCCATGAAGCATGCAGACTTACTGGCCATATAAAATCTGTCTAACAGACAATATACTCTGTCTAGCCCCTTCTGTTTATTTGACCAAGAGAATGCAGCATTGAAAAGTGGAACCAGATTAAATCCAACATTATTAAGCAAGGAGTTCCACGAAGTCTCCTCATCTTCTGATAGATTCCTGTGTAACCCAATCTTCTGGTCCCACACATCAGTCATGTTGAAGTCCCCTCCTAAGATCCAATTTTCTGTGTAATCCCCTAGATGACTAATCCAGCTTTCAATTTCCTTCCACATAACCGTCCTTTCAGCAGGCTTGTTAGAGGCGTAGACATTGATAATACCCCATTGACACTCCTTAGATTCAAAGATCACAGCTTGCCATCGACCATTCCTTGCAGCAAAAAAGGATTTTTGAGTGAGGCCTTTCCAAAGTATGCAAGTACCTCCCTTGGTTCCTGTGGCTGCACAGTTAAGTGAGGAGTAATTACTGCCGTCCATTTGCCCATAGAGTTTGCTTCAAAATCAGGGAGTCTGTGTTC
The DNA here is from genome assembly GCA_021234155.1 of Isoetes taiwanensis. NCBI lineage: Eukaryota > Viridiplantae > Streptophyta > Lycopodiopsida > Isoetales > Isoetaceae > Isoetes > Isoetes taiwanensis. The sequence goes on from JAJEKV010000047.1 coordinate 10,885,991, forward strand.
CTGGACAAGAATAACATCCGCCTTCATGGAGCGAAGGGCAGCAAGCACTCTGCCACGTTTGAGGACACCTTTTATACCACGAAGATTCCAGGAGACAATTTTCATGGTGTGTATAGTAAAAGGCTACCTTGCCTGCACACGGATCTTTTACACGTGACTGGACAATCCCCAGTTTCTTTTGTCGGCCCATTTACCAAAGCTTTCAATTTTCCATAATGTGAACTTCCCCAAAACTCATTTATATGCCACCATACTCTTAACCAAGAAGATGTGTATGTAGGGACCTATGATTATGGGAACCAAGGTTCTTATTGCCCCCATCAACCAAGACCATAATGCTATTATCATACAACATAGGGGAATTGAGACATGTATCCAGACCTGGATGTTAAAATAATCTTGGCGAAGAATTGCCCATAAAATCGAATTGTTCCAATTTAACTTTGATGGGACCTTAGGTGCAAAGCTAAGTTTGTTATCAAAACCCCAGAAAGGTCCAAAAAGTGTAGCCCACGGCTTCCAATCCAGTGGGAATGATTGAGTAATAGTGTCAATAAAGACAAAAGGGCCTTGGGACTTTGGGCCCGATGTATGGTCATTCCGAGGCCAGTACCAAAATGTAGCCATTGCTATGCAAAGACACGACCAGATTGCCTCAAGAAGTCGCTCCCCAAATATAAAGGAAGTTATATTTTCAGTTGCACCCATCCTTCCACAAAAGGATTTGGACAAGACATGGTGACCATTCCAGTGATTATTTTGAATATAACTGCTCATGGTGATAACATGTAAATATTTACATAACAAAAATTCTGGAGCAATACTGTGGAATATAGGAAACTGAGATACTGAACACAGACTTGCTGCCCTCCTCCTGAGATGCTCCAGCAGTGCCTTTGCTATGGATGCTTCAAACCCGTGCTTATCAGGCTTCTTGTAGTAAGTTTTTTCTTTCTTTTTTTCCAGCAGGAGGTTTGGATGAAGAGGCAAGGCGTCTACCTGCTTGAGAGGCCTCCATCATTTCACCTTCAATAGTTGCCGGCTCAGAGGATTTGAAGCCATCCCCAACCTTATCCATTTCGCCATTCACAATGGCATCACAAGCCTTGGGTGCTGCTGGTCCAGCAGACTTGGAACCATTTTCAGAAATACCAATTGCCGGCTCAGAGGATTTGAAGCCATCACCCATTTCGTCATTCACAATGGCATCACAAACCTTGGGTGCTGCTGGTCCAGCAGACTTGGAACGATTTTCAGAAATACCAAATGCCAGATGCAAAATACTGGCACAATCTTGTTGAATGCCCTTGGGTGAGATAGGGCCATCTCGGTCTTGCTGAATGCCCTTGGGTGAGATAGGGCCATCTCGGGTATGGAGAAAAGAGCTGATGGGGCTGATATGAAGACTAGAACCAGTGGAAGCAATAGGGCCGTGATCTACCTTCCGGAGATGACCTGAAATCACCTTGGGGTGTTCTTTGTGATTATCAGCCGCCTCCAAAGAGCAGTCTCTATCAGAAGAGCAGACCAGATGTGTGTTGATCAAGGCCGGCGGAGAGGTGGGCTCCTCAAGCCCAACCAAAGGAGCATATCTGTTTTGGGAAGGGACAAACAGAGGCACTGGTCTGTTAGGAGCATATGCGACACTTGCGGAGTTCTGGACTGCAGTCAGATCAATAGATACAGTTGAGATTGGTGCAATGTCAGCTTGGATACTTTGCCCATGTCTGTTTTGTCCAGAGCTGCCTCCCTTGGAGCTTTCACAGAGGTGGACAGCAGCCTTTTTTATGGCAGAGCTAAGAAACATGGATTTTTCAAAGTCTACATTTCCATCAAAGGTCTCTTTCCCTTTCATGTCAGGACCTAGCTTAGGAGGTAACTGGGGATTGGTACAGAGCACTCTTGAATGCACATTGGCTCCGCATATAGAGCATGGAAGAGGCATGCCAGAAATGGAGAGTTTGAACTCAGTGAGCTTGTTGTCAAAGCTATGGAAAAAACTGGGAGCAGCTTGAAGGTATCAACAGAGATACAGATCTTTGGAGCTTCGGTGGTTGTCCCTCCCATGCATACAAACTCTCCTAGACAAGAGGCAATGGCTTTGAATGCCTTCTCAGTCCAATACTCGGCACTAAGATCTGAAAGGGAAAGCCAGATAAGATAAAACAAAGCTTCTAGCTTATGAGGGTTAAAGCCTGCCCGCCACTTTTGGAGCAGAATCTGGCCATTTGGACATGTGAGAATCCCTTTCTTGAAGAGAGTTGAAGCCTCTCTATCAGACTTAAAAGTAATGAGGAAGTATAGATTTCCAAGAGGTTGAATACGAGGTAGGATTCTGCCCCGACAGATACGCTCTATGGTCTTCTTAAGCTCAGGTAAAGAGGGATTACCTCTTATTATTTTAGCAATCAAAGCTTGATTATCAAGGTGGCGAATCTGGTTCGCCACCTCGGGAATATGAAGGGATACAGCAGCTACATCTTCCTTCAAAGAGGAAGACATACTTCCCATTGGTGCTGGAGGCAGAACAATGGCCTCAAGATCTTCCTTCAAAGAGGAAGACCCATTGGTGCTGGAGGCAGAACAGCGGCCTCAGCCATGATAAACTTGGACAGACTAGTATGTTTCTAGCCAATAATACTCCTGGAGCCAAGAGCACTGGACTAGAAGAGATTGTGTAGGTAGAGCTTCCACGTTGCCAAAGATGAGTAGCCTTACCGATCTACGAAAAAAGCTCGGATCAGACCCTCAGATGGCGAAACCACCAACACAGGAGAACTGGTCCAGGTAGAGCTGCCTGTTGTCGATTGTAGAGGCCCACAAAATATCGATAGGCCCTTCAATATATCCCCACCAGATGTATTCAGTGTTAATAAGAATGACAGCTCGGTGTATAACAGGGATTTGAACAGAGAGGGACGATAACTCTTCTGAGATCTGAGGTCTAGAGTCCATTGACAAGACCAGAAATTCCATATCTGAGCCTCATCAATCAGCCTTGTGCAGTTCCAAGGTGATGTAGTCGTTGAAGGATTCAGAGTAGATATAAAATGGAGCTATTGGATAGCGGTCTGAACCCAGATAAGCAATTCTGAGCTCTATAGTAGCAGCAGACGGAACTTGAGTGGGATGAGACTGCTCCCCAATGAAGAAAATTTCAGGGAAGACAGTTTCTTCAACAAGAAATGTCCAGATATCAGCTGGGGGACCTTCTAACCAACCACAGCAGATCTGTGAGGTACTGTAAAAGATCACAAAATATTTGGATGAATCTTCAGTGGAGGAGTGACTTGAGGCTGGAGGATGCGATATAGAAGAGCTTGAGCACGCGATTTCAAGGGAAGTGGCTTCCCCATTGATCCGGGGCATTGAGGCAAGTGGAATAGAAGAGTCACTGCTGAGCTTATGTAATGTGAGCAGAGTTATTGTATCCAACAGTGAGGAATATCGCTGGTTAAAGCAAAGAATAAGATTTAAGAAGCAGCCCCGCCGCTAAATCTGACAAGGAGCAGGCTCTCCAGAACTCCGGATCCAGCCATATCAACTTCAATCATTGGCACTGGAAGTCATGGTCAGACCCACAAACGAACGCCCTTATTGCATGTTCATTCTTTTTGCAACTGTCCATTCATCGATCCTTGGAGCAGGGAGCAGAGGAATGTCCTCCCTTCTACAAGGGGGTGATAGATAGATCGGAAGCTTCAGACAGAGGGAGATATTAACGGGCAGCATGCAAACAAAAGGGAGACGACCATGCAACAGGGGACCAAGCTGCTAAAAATGTCCGCCATCAGCGCCTTTTCCATACCTGATTCAATTTTTCATGAAATGATTTATGATGTCTGGCAACTGTAAGTTGTGGTCTAGGTAAAAGGCATGGGCAAATGATGTCTTTCCACTGTAAGAGAAATAAAAGAGGTCAATTAATGCAACCAAAAAGTTACTTAAAATAGAGACACAAGTATTGAATGAAAGGACTTCAATAGCATATGACATATATGACATTGGCACACCCATTGAATCATTCATTCTTTAACAAAAAAGAAAATAGACACATAAGCCATTTGCTGAATCAAATCTAAAAGAAACTTCTGATCAAGTTTTAGCCATTGCATGGAGCCTAGTATACAAATTCGAAGTTGTGGAACTTGCAGATATTTGCACAAAATATAATGTTCACATTTCAAATTTTCTGCATGAATAGCTCATAAAACCTTGGACTACATAGATCATGTTGGCGATGTCACCCTTTAAGTCTTCGAAAGCATGATCTAGTTCTATAGTTGCAAGTATGCAGATCTGCAAGGTCACATCCTACAAAATGAAATTCATAGGCAGATACAAAACTAAGGTGTATGGAATTGGGCTGCCATGATATGCACTAATGATGAACTACACAGATCACCTGCCTAACACAGAAAATTTTCACAGGAAAATGCTACTTGCAGCAAATAAATAAATGCATAACAGAGAGTTAGTATTGATATAGCTGGCCAATAAAATGATTATGGATAAACAATCGTTTAATGTGAATAAGTCTAAGTCATCATACTCATTAGTGAGTTGACATGTAAGCGCATTTTACTGCAAGCAAACTTATCTGTCTCCATATCTTTACTATTAAGAAAATAAATTGCAACGACATACCTTTGTTGCTAAATGGTGTGATCTCTTTGCCAAACACTGCCACAAATGTAAAGATAAACCATCTGAATATCATGAAATTAGATTGTCAAAGACACCACAACCTTGGCTGGTTCTCTCTCTTTCACCTGCCATTTTTTAATAGAAGTGTGGTTTGCAATAGGACCTCAAATAGAATATTTTCAGCCTATTCACCTAAGATCAACAATTCGCTAGTTTATTGCTCAAAATCTAATCCTCACCAGATCCAAAGCGGAACTTCAAGACTTAGATTCCTTCAATAGAACCTCTGCTGCATGGAATCTGCACAAAACCATCGCATAGAAATATATAAGCGAATGGAACTTCATCTGAGCGATGGCCCAGCCACCGGATTAGCGATATTGCACAGCGAACTATGGGAAAAAAATGGTCCAAATCTAAGAGAACCATCGAAAGGCTCCTTCTGGCATTATCCAAATTGCTTGATCAATCAAAACCTGGATGTCTGGATGACCATCTGTACCCATGTACGATTTTACCAAAATAAGGTGGATCGAATAAGCATGCTCATGCAAAAAAAAGGGGTAAAATCTTATATAAGGAGACATCTGGATTTTTACCGATCCCGTGTCATATCAAATTTGCAATCCGACATAGAATCGAATTAAATACTTTCGGTGTATCCAGTGTTTAACCATGCGGCTCACACCAAATCCAGCCAACATGCACGACCTCCATATTTTTGCATTTCGAAACCATACGATTTTTGGGAAACGGAAAGTTTTATCGGCGAGAAAATCTCCCACAACTGTAGGATATTAACCTGGGAAAAAAACCTTAGGAAATTAACCTGAGAAAAAAATCCAAAAAGTTTCTAGAACCCCAGAAAAACCAAATTTAAACAATACTAGTAAACGTGTGCCCGGCGTTGCCGGGCTAATGTCCTCGTATAATTTTTTTGTCGGCCTTTAACATCCACATGTGCAACTTTTGTCAATAGCAAACACATCTTGATATTTGCAAGAATGGGCATTATTTGCTTTTGTAATTATTTTTGTTATTGAAATTGTCTAATGACAGTATCAATGTATTAACTTTGCGTTTATGGATTTCAGTAGAGAAAACGATACTTTATAAGGAATGTGGGGGGCAATTAATTTACTTCTAAAGACAAAAAATAAGAAAGACAGATTCATAACTTATGCTCAAAATTTCACTCTCAGAAGTAGTTAAGTACATCAACAAAAAATACATAACAATAACAAACCCTACGTAACAAACAGAAGTGCGCCGTTAGCATGCGCGTTGGACGATGGAATCGTAGAAGTGGTTATCTAGGACAAATTTGTGATGGTACAATTCTGGGAGTACTTGAAAAATGAAAGGGTCTGATATGCTTGGAACGCTTGAAATGCTACCAAATAACATCGTATCAGGGCAAGAATTTATAATTTTCTTAAAATTCATATGCAAACAAAAGCAAACTTGCTAAACAAAGCAGACCTAAAAGCTCCAACAACAAATACGTTTAACATTTACAATTTGAACCGCTAGATTTCAAACTCTTATAGCGCCCAATGGTTGTAACATGTTACAACTTGAATATGTAACATGTTACAATGTGAATCTCTATATTTCAACTTCTTTTAGCGGCCAATGCTTGTAATATCTCACATAAGCGTTGCTAACTTTAGATATTTCACATGCATTTTTGTCCTATAGATTGTTTTTGGGCTTCATGAACTGTGTTTTGGGCCTCATGGATTGTTTTCATTGTTCACCCTTGCTTTCATTTATTGATCGATAAAAAACGAATAGAATGGAGCTAATAAATCAACAAAATATGAATGTGTTGTGAGAAATTGCGCAATGAATGTGAATAACTACTTACCATACAATGAGTTTCTATAGCTATATTTATGTTTGCAACCTTTGTGCTACTCAATTATTCCAATTTCATTATCATTTTAGCACCCTTGTACGTGAGCGGGATCTTTCTAGAACCACATCACTAAACTCTAGTCTTCCGCTTGCATAAAATTAGCTCATATGCAATGGATTTGCAAGATGGATTGCAAAATAGTTGCAATGTAAACTTGATCGAGTCTAGTGTTTCACAACTTCATTAGAACTAAGACGATTTGGTACAACCATGCCTTTATGTTTTGTTGGATGACGTTGCATTTATGGAATAATGATATGTTAAAATAAATAACCTGAACATGTGCATACCAGTAATACCTAAGAATGGGGCATAATAAAAAGGACTTTAGCGGGCACGCCCCATTTGAAATACATATGCATTCAACTTGAATATGTGGATAAATCTGTTGGCTAAAGCATTATTATTGCCAAATCTCACAGTACTTCAGAATATTCTTGGCTTCTGAGTCCATGAATGCAAAATAAACAAATTTAAAAGTACTCCACGAATGCAAAATAAGCAATGGTTGAAGGCTCTCATCTGGTTATTTAAGGAACCCAATATTTTAGTACATTTCTTATCATATTCACTTACGAATTGCGGAAGTGTTATAACTGGGCCTGAGCCAAGTATGGTGTGCATAAAGAATCATCCTCCAAACCATTTCAAAAATTGTATGGGCTACATCCAACTCAAGCTGAATTCCAATGCACTGTTTTATAGCAGTAAAACAAATACACAGCAGACTCTGCACTTTGTAACCCTGCCTTCCTAAATATAGTAGGACTTCCACTCAAAATGGCCAAGGTGGTGGTTGCCAAAAACCTGCATTTAATAAGAAAGAAATGAAAAAAGTAAAGAAAGTACTTGCTCTATGCCTTTAAGTACCTTCGCCTGCTGGCTAATTCAGCATAATACAAATCCTTGCAAGGTCACCATATCTTTATGATATTATATCGTGATCAAGAACAAATCGAGAAATTTGTAGAAGTGAGACTTGTTAACAACTCCATTGCACACCAATAAAGCAGATGTTTGAACTTTGGATATGTCCATTTGGACTTCGAATATCTGGACTTTGGATACATCTGTGTGCACAGCAAAACCACCAGCAAGACTTCGAAAAAACATAAATAACTTGCAGGTTACGATAATTTGTTAAATTACCAAAAAAAAAACACATGGTTAAAATGGCCAGTGCTTGAGATGGTTTCTGAGGAGAATGCATGCACCATAGACTTTGCTGTAATAGAGCCTTCGATAATAAACCAGTGTAAAAGAGTCTATCACGACTTCAGATAATCATAACCTGCCATTGCAAAGAATGAAGATCTCTCTTCCTTTTAATAATGCAAAAATGAATGCCTTTACATTTAATTAACGATATAATTGCTTGCACAACAGATAATTTGCTTCATGGAAGAAAGATTTCTTGAAATTTATCTTGCTATGTACCTGGCTTGAAGCCCCTGCTCCGCACATCAAGGGATTGAAAAATTTCAAGCTCCTGCTGCAGAAAATCGTCTGCTCCATTGATAAGAAAATAAATAAATTAAATAAAGAGCAAAAATATAAACTACCTTACAGGAAGAAACTACCAAATGGGAGATGTCATATATCTATGCATATTTTATTACAAATATTACCTGCAAAGCATGCAAACCACATCTGCCAATTAATAGAAATGAGAACAAAGTGAATGCAAACATGTCCTTTGAAACAAAAACACTTTTTGAAAGATAATGTCTTGCAGCTCATACTTTAAGATTTGGAAGCGATGTTCAAATGGAGCTTCCTTAATTTTGACGCATGTGCATCATTGCAAAACCGTCGGGATTTGGATTTTGGTGCTTCACAGAGAAAAGCATACATAGTTGACTTCTGAACTCAAATCCACTCTTTTGCTGCAAGGTAACAATGCTCGAGAATCCTGAACTGAAATCGACCCTTTCTGGTGTTTATACCATGTTTACGGGCTGCTTGTTAAAATAAGAGAATGCAAACATACCGGATTTAGAGATAATATGTAAGAATGAGCTACCAAACCATTGAATGAGCTACCAAACCGTTAGAGCTATGTGCTTGTCTTGCCACTGCCCCTCTCTTTTATGCGCGTTTTGATGTCCGCCAAAAGCTTGAAAGCTTGTGATGGGCATGGAAAACCCCTTGGCTCTGTCAGCAACCCAGTTTTCACTGCCGGCATAGCTGCTTCGGCATCTGACATTTTTAAAAATGCATTAATCCGTTGGAACTTAATGTCAAATCCATGCATTGACCTCTGTTAACAATAAGAACCCGATCTGACTAAGAGAGCCGTAGACAAATCACTCTTTGATTTAGTTTATAAGGTCTTCCAGACTTTCAGTTCATGTCCAAAGCTCAATTTAAATGGATAAATTTTAGCGAAAAGAGCAAAGAATCAAAAACTTGAAAGCTGTATGCATAATACCGGACCAGTGGGAGGCGAATCATGTTCTGCCATAGCTGAAATCTGGAGCTTCGTGTTCTTCATCGTCGCCATGAATAGAGAAAACATTTCACCCCGAGTCATTTGCTCTAATCAATCTATCCGCTGCCCATTAAACATTCACCTCTTACAGCGATCTCTGCCGCATACAGAGCCTTACAGAAAAATAGAAAAATACGAAATGCAAAGGCTGAGCATACGAAAAATAGAAACCATGCATGCTTCTTATCTGTGACTCAAGTTCTGGTAGCCAAAATGGATACTGGATTCTTCATAGCTTGCTATTCTGCGGCTGGGGAGGTTCTTACCCAAAACATAGTTCTTTGTAGCAAATTTTACCTGGACGTTTTCGTAGCTGAATACTGATGGAGCTGCACATGAAAAAAAAAACAAACAGACCGGGATTCCTAAAGAACAACCTAAAACTCTCTCAAATTTAAACTGCGTTTCCCTAATCGTGGAAGACCGAGGGCACCGCCCCGCCCCATGATGTTCGCTGCCCTCGTCGAGAATAACGCTTCCCTTCTCTGCAGTAGAAATCCAAGTCAATAAGAAATGAAGGAAAATTTTGCCCGGAAAACTAAAAAAGCGGCGTTACATCGCCGGAAAAAGCGTTAGCGCCGGCGTGAGGCCGGCGACCCAAAAACTTTTTAAATAAGTAGATGATACAATTGAATACAAAGTTGCCATTATACAAAGATGCATTTTAATTTCGAATGCCAAGTGATTGTACATAAAATAAATTTAAAAAGGTTATTTTCCCAATGTTGCCAATATGAGAATGAGAATGAGAATGATTTTTTATCGTCCACTGAGGCCAATCGGCCTATGGGACCCATAAGGAGCGCAGCAAACTTATTACTATCCGGGTTAAAGAACCCCCGCCTCGAAGGGTTTTCAAGGGAAAAACCGTGGCAGTAATAAGAATGCTGTCAAACTGTACAAGTATACATCAATGTATATATACATGTCAAGTATGTGCCCGAGGACATAGCTGATCTCGCATGTCCATAACCTCCTGAAGGTATGATCCCAGCACCCGTACGGATGCTGTGCTCAATGTCACATGTAATGGCGGGCGAGTGCCCTTCAACTCAAAGATAGCGTCCGAATTTGATCATATCTTTGGGCAACTTTGAAGGATATGAGATTCATCCTCAATGACTCCCATTTGGCAAAGCATTGATGAGCACAATCTGGCGTGGCTCACCAATCCATCCGCCCATCTCAATTCGAAGATGATGTGCCCACAATGCGAATGGAGGCAATGAGTCTGCGCCTTTTCATGGGCAAGTGGGTACTTGGGTAGCATTGCGGGCCTCGTTCCAATGTGGGATTTATGTGGCGGTAGTGTGTTGTCTTGACATGTTCAAGGGCATTGGCATCCCAAAGCTTTCGAGGAAGCAAGCGCCAAGATATTGCCTCAAGCTATGGCGACCGCCCTGTTTGCACATGTATGCACTGTGCTTCTCGCACATTCCATCTAGCCAACCATTGAGCTCTCTTTTCCCTCCAAAGAGGGCCTTGAGGGCGCCGCGCCCCATTGCCATGATATAAGCTAGTTTAGGGAGACGAAAGCATCGTCCATATTGACCACCTTACGAAAATAGACAATGTGGCGATCAAGGGCCGCCCTATGAAGAGGCAAGAATCCCTCTCCGCCGTGAGTATTTGATATGGGACCGTGGACTTCACCCCTAGTGCTCGCATTACTAAGAAGGCTTTACGGACCTGCCCAAGTCATTCAAATAGCAAGTGATACTCTTTGGGCCCCATACTTCCACCCCATATAAAAGGGACGGGCTCTACTAAGACCTTGAAGCAGTGTGATGATGGGCCCAATCATACAACTCCGCTCTATGACTATTGTTTTGCATTGTATATAGTGCCTTCCAACTGCTTGAGTCACCGAGCCGTATGGATGTGTCCCAAGTGCATAGTAGAAGGAAACTCCACTCCCAAATACTTGTATGTGGATGCAACTTCCACATTCGCCTTGGTAACGAAGGAGGGGACCCTCGGCCGACGTGAAGATGATATGAAAACCACCTTAGTCTTGGCGAGGTTGACGCATTATACCGTAAGCTTGGCGAGAATGTGTCCAGGCATCGAGATGTCGTTGCATGTCTGCTGGGTGTGTAAGTTTAGGAGGTCCATATCATCGGCATATATTAACTATCGATGATCCGATAGAGAAGGTGAGCTCCATCGCCCCATTATCGAGCAAGCCCGGCTCTCCAATTGATCAATGTAAAGCCCAAACAATGTTGGGGGAGAGGGCATCCTTGGCGAACCCCCGATACTACTATCAAATGGTTGGCTTGTCTGCGCCGCAACCGACCGAGCATCTTTCATATAGCTCAGATGTAATTTGCATTACGCAAATCTACAGGGAACCTCCAACATTCTTGAGTCTTGCCCATAGTCTTTCCCGAGGCACAGTGTCAAACGCCTTCGCAAAATCCACAAAGCAACAATATAGATCCTGACGGCAGTTCCTGCTGTCTTCAATTAGAGTTCGCAACGTGAAGATGTGGTCAATGGTTGAGTGCCAGGGTCTGAATCCTGCCTGGGTGAGGGCCCGCACCTAGAGTTGAGGTTAGTTTTTAGTCTCAATGTACACATGTTTCAACTCTTATATGCTGAAAATAAAACATCTGCAAAGTTTAAGAATTGAATTGAAATCTCCCTAAAGGTTTTTGAGGGTTTACAGTTGCGGAACAAAGTATCTTGAAGCGAAATTGGTTTGGTTGTCTTGACCTTTTAACTTTGGTAGAGAACTAATTCCTATTGGTGATGTGCTAGTCTATAGTTAGGGAACAAAGTACCTTGGAGCAACTGGATTTTCTGAACATGGACTAATAAGTTCTTTGTTGGCTGGCCTCAGTTCACAATTTTATCATCATATATTGTTACTTGTAAGGACAAAATATTGAAGCAGACGCTGGGAATGAAGGAATCCAAAACCTTTTCAAAAATTGTTACAGCAGATGGCAAGACCATTAGATTAGATACAAGCACTAGAAACAAGTGATAATAATGAAGCAATATTAGGAAACCCAGAGACTGTTGGCTCATGCAGTAGTTGACTTCACATGATCTCAACTTTACACTAGGACCATTTTACACTGCACCAACTCAACGAAGGTCATTTCTTTTGATGGGGCATTACATTAGAGTGTTGGCATGCCATTTAATTAACAAACTCCTTAGAGTTGACTTTGACTATGGAAGGTTGTCTTTGACTTATGTGCTGACTTTTACTTTCAAGTATTGGCTTTATCCATTTGGTATTGCCACTGGGTTCGAGAGCCTCAAGATAATTTCAGAGTCTTAAAGAATTTATGAGGATATTTAAGCGACCTTTTAAAATCTAAGAGCATTTTTACAATCTTGGAGAATCTCAAAGATTTTGAAGGAACCCAAAGGCCTATGATAGTGTTCGGTGGGAGTTCTTGAAAAGGATGATGTTAGCCTTTAGATGTGGTGAGAGCTTTACGGCAGTGGCTATGAAGCTCTTAACGTCTGCCAGAGCCACCCTCCTGTGTCACGGCGAGTTATCTTCGATCTTTAGTGTGGGGCGTGGGGTTCGCCAGTCATGCCCTTTGGCGCCCTTCCTCTTTACCATCATAGCGGAGGCCCTCTCGTAGTTGTCGACCTCCGCAGTGGAGGCGGGTGTTATGGAGGGGCTGAGGATGGCAGACGGGTCGCAGCAGATTGGGAGTCAGTACGCTGATGACTCGTTCCTCTTCCTGCAGGCCGATGAGAGGAATCTGTTAAACACGAAGGACTTCTGGATACATTCTCCCATTGCTTCTGGCTGCCTCATGAATTGGACGAAGTGCTCGGCATTGTGGCCGGCAACTGACCCCATGCCCGTGGTCGTGTCCCAATTTTCTTGGCGAACGCAGCCGTGGGGCACATGCTCTAGGCTTTTGGGTATCCCGTTCGGCATCGACATCTCGGCATCAGGTGTGTGGGAGGACATTCTGGTGGGACTGCGTCGGCACCTTAATTGCTGGAAGGGGAGAAACTGTCCATGGCTGGCAGGGTCATAGTGGCGAAGTCCGTCCTATATTCAACTCATATTTATATGGCATCTAACATCCTGGCGCCAGAAAGCAAGGTGCGGGAAATCTCCTCTATGGTTCGTAACTTCGCATGGGGAGGCAATGAGGAAGGGGCGGTCGTCAAGGTGGCCTGGCGGAAATGCGTGCGCCCCAAGGCTGCGGGTGGACTCGACTTCTTCGACCTCTCGTTGCATGGCAAGGTCCTCTTGTCCAAGTTCGTCTTTGCAATTCTTGAGAATGCGCTTGACCCCCCCGGGCATGGTCTTGCTTCATCAGTCGCTGTCTCACTCGATAGTTTTCCACAAGCCGTCCGTGCCTGCACGGCTCCCCTGGGCATTGTTCGCGGATATCAGGACGTATGCTCATGCCTCTCCTTTTCTGAAGGGGCTCCTGCGAGCCTGGGAGCAGGTCCACCCGCTGTTTGCAATTGACGCCACCAGGTGCATTCAGTTGGACGCATCGCCTTGGTGGATCCCGTTCGGACCAGGTACATTACCTTTGGTACTGGCGGCTTCCTTCGATCCCTGAGTTCAGCACAGATGGGCGCAGCGTGGGGTATTGATGGTGGGGGAGTGGTATGTCGGCGGGCAGCTGGCACCCTGGCAGCTTTTTTGCCACAAGTTTCGGCTTCAAGAACGGGATTGTGCTATCTGGGTGCGGGTGGCTAATGCTCTGCCGCTGAACCCCCCGCAGGCATCAGGACGTGTGTGGAAGTGTCACCCGAAAGTAGATCCCTCAAATTTCGTAAAATCCTGTTATGAGCTTTTGGCAATACAGGATGAGCTGCCTCCTTCGGACGGCTAGAGTCTCCAGGTGCCGGGAGATGATTGGGCCAACATCTGGAGATGGGTGTGGAACCCAATCTCGCCCCCCAAGATTCAGGTATTGCTGTGGCAGATTGTGCACCGTTCCCTGAGGGTGAACACGTAGGTTCACAGGATCAACCCGCGGATCAGCGACCTGTGTCCTATGTGTGGTGCCTGTGTAGAGACCCTGGAGCACTGCATGTTTCTTTGCTCAGATATCCAGCCGGCATGACAGTGGGTCCAGCACCTCTTCTACACCTCGCTTGGTAGTCAAGAGGTTCTTTTGGGGGTGTACCCTAGCAGGTGGTCCCAGCTTCAGAGTCTGGCCTTTCATTTGTGTAAAGCCTGATTGTTGTGGCTCATTTGAAAGCGACGACGCATGAAGGTGTTCAGGAATGCGAAGGTGCAGCCTGGGGCTTTGATCCCACAGTTGAGGTACAAACTATATCTTTCTTACCTGGCGTCCCCTCGAAAAGAGCAGTTCAAGGCAGTGGTCTGGGAAAGAACCCTCCTCATTGTAGACATTGTTGGCAGGTTTGTGTCATGCGTCGTAGATAGGTATGCATGCCAGGTGGGTACTCGCTCCAGTGTGGGCAGGAGTACCCTAATATCGCTCATCTTGTATTTATTCTGGATTAATATTAGTTAATTTGATCTTTCAAAAAAAAAAAAAAATCTTGAGAGGATCTCTTGGATGGTAAGGGAATCTTGAGGGTCTCTACAGGAATCTCCTTGAGGGAATCTTAGAGTTTAGAGGAGTTTATGCAGAGCCAATTTTGGCATTGACTTCTAAAGTTTGACTTCAAGTTTTCAGGTAGCTCTTGCCACTTGAAGTTGACTTTGACTTCTACGAGTTGACATCTAAATGACAAGAGAATTTTTTGTATTGACTTTCTCTCTTGATGTTGACTTTGACTTCTTGAGGTTGACCTTGACTTCAAGGTTGAGTTTTGATTTTTAAAGGGAATTTAGAGGGAAAATCTTTCTCACGTGGTGTTTCTCACTTTTTATAGAAAGAAATGTTAACTACCTTCGTAGAGGTTTGATTTTTTTAATGCTCGTTCATGCAAGGTATAACTCTTATTTGTGTGTGATTATATGCGCTTTACATAGGCATATCCCATATCCACACATGTATACTTATGTTATGATGGGGTCTTCCAAAGCTCTAGAATGGTAGACCTAAAAGTGATAAGAAGTGGTAGAACCTAAGAGACTTGAAAGAAAAATTGGACATTTTCTTATGTTTTCTTAGGTCTTATTGGCGCAGATTTGAAACATATGCATTTTCTCTACGTCCACTATGGTTTGTAGGTGAACATGAAATGCAATGCAAATACATCTAACAAGCATTTGCACATAATCTTCTCCATTAGTCTCCTTGAAATGGGCTTTACTAGTTCTTAGAAAATGCTCTTCTTTGAGTTATCTAACTTGCAAATTTGCATAACCATGTCCTCCTTTTGTTGAACATAAATTAATCCAATCTAATCTAATTTTATTCTAGTATACTATGCATAAACATCTTTTCAGAGGGCATCTCTTGATCGCCACATCGTCTCTTTTCAGAAGATGGTCAATATGAACGATGCTCGTCTTCTAAACTTGGCTTGCACCTAGGGTCCCAGTGCCTCAAGGAAGGGTAAATTTTAACGGCCCTAAATGTTTTTCTATTCAAATTAAGATTGGCTAAACCTATGAAAAACAAAAGTTCTTAGATTTTTTTCTTGGCGAAATTTGATAAAATAAAACCCTTTAGTTATCTTCCCACTTGGCTAAAATGTAAAATTTATATGACATGAAATTATGATGTTGGCAATTTTTTCTTGGTCCCCAACTAAAGTGCAACTATTTAACTTCAAACTTTGAGCACTGATTATTGATTCAATATGCTTCTTTTACAAAATGATAACAAAGTTGTTCAAAGTACAATTCATAAGGAACAAACAATATCGTTTGAAGGAACATGCATGTTTAAGTTGGGGTCAAATGCATCCAAATGGTGTATTTGGGGATGAAGCACTTTAGGGTCAACAATTGGAAGAAGAGATCACTATTATTTAAAGCTTAAAATGTGAACCATATAGCATTCTTTGTAGCATTTATCCTAAACAACTTATAGATACAAATTCAAAATATGATTGAGGTCGCTAATGGCAATTCCTAAATGAAAGAGGCCCCTGAATAGAATTGGCATGGCTATTTGAATTGATAAGGGTTCTCCTAATCGACTTTAGAGAAGGCGATTCAGTACACCATGCAGCAAACAATCCTAGCTAAACTCTAAGCGTTCAGAATTTACCCCGTTTTGGAGTGGCTAAATTATACTTTTTCTAAAAAATTTGCCTTTATAAACTTTAGCCATGAAATTTGACAAAAGGTCTAAAAAATCGCCATTTGGCAAATTTTAGCCACTCTTTATTACCCTGGCCTCAAGGCATGCTGGAGGGAAAGGAGAGCTCAGTGGTTGGCCAAGTGGGATGTGCAGGAGCACATGTGTATACAGGTGCAAACAGAAGCAGATCGCCATAGCTTGAGACAGTACCTTGACGCTTGCTTCCTCAGCAAGCTTTGGGATGCCAATGCCGTTGAACAGGTCAAGACAACACATTACCAGCACCACATAAATCCCACATTGAACGGGGCCTGCAATGCTACCTGCATACCCATCTGCCTATGAAGAAGTGCATACTCATTTCCTTCATTCGCAAAGGTGCACACCGTCTCCAAATCGAGACAAGTAGATGGATTGAGGAGCCACGTCATGACAAGGTTTGACAATGCTGCCAAGGGAGAGTAGTTGAAGACGAGTGTCACACCGCAGAGCTGTCCAGCGTATGAACAAATCTGGACACGCTATGCTGGGTTGGTCAGGCCCGACCAGCCGCTGCATGTGCTATTGAACACACTGGGATCATACCTGTAGGAGGTCATGGATATGTGGGCTCAGCTATATCTTCAGACTCACCTTACATGTATACATATTTCATGATGTATATTTGTATAGTTTATCAGCATTCTAATTATTGCCACGGGTTTTCCCTCGAAAACTTTTTGGGACAGGAGTTTTTTAACCCGAACAGTAATAAGTTTGTTGCGCTCCTTTTTTGGTCTCATAGGCCGATTGATCTCCATCAAATCTATTCTATTCTATTCTATTCTAATGCAATTCCAACAACAAGTAATAAGTTCTTGTGCATAATGGATTAGAAATCACTTATAATATCTAAATAGTACATTCATTGTAGTAACTATCGGTCTATTTTAGCCTACGCCTCCTTTAAACATATTTGTTTAGTTATTGTCTTATGCTCTAATGTCTTTTATCATGTGGTTGTACAATTATTAGTGCATCGTATCCCCTAAAGATAAGATAAGATACCAAATTCATTCTTATTTATTCATCATGAGTACATTGATATAGCACATGTGGTCAATCTACGGCTAGTCAAAATAACCTTTCTAGTAGTATTTCCATGTGCATATATTACATATGGTAGATTCTAGGTTTTTACAACCTTGAGCAATGTTGGACAAGCTTGTGTCTTTTCATGTATCTACCTCCACATGCAACCATAAAGCTTCAAGGCAAACAAGATGAAGGAGAAGCAAATCAGTGCTGATATTGACTCCCTCGTCTCAACCGTAGGATGGTGTGATTAGCATAAGGGAATTAGATTAGCTCGAGACAATCACATGATGCTAATCACAAACCACATCATGAAGCAGCTAGCTGGCTTACATGCAAGCCACAAATGCAGGTGTGCAGAGAAGCATGCCACATAGGCACCATGTCATTGATTAGCTCAAGCAAATCACATGATTGTCTCGAGCAAATCATGTGATTCGCTCCGAGGAATCTTTAGATTCGCTCGATTGTCTCGAGCAAATCATGTGATTCGCTCCGAGGAATCTAAAGATTCGCTCGAGCAAATCATTGATTCGCTCCGAGGAAATTAAAAAATTCGCTCAAGCGAATCACATTGCCGTCCTGGGTAAAACCCACGAGCCAATAAAGTGCGGGGAAGCCATTATACGAAACCTTAGATGTTGCATCAATTAACACAAGAAATGATCATCCAATGCTCACTGGATGTCATAATCGTGCGAAAGAAAATCCAATATTTAAATACCAGCTTAAAAAAGTGCTCTGCCATTTTGACGGACTGTCTGTTGCTGTAACTAAAAGTAGACATAAGTGAAATAGGCTACTCACATTCGAAATGCAGAAAAACATGGCGGAGAATCAGCACATGGGCAGAGTTTGTGTCACCGGGGCTTCCGGTTTTTTTGCATCCTGGCTGATCAAGAGGCTCCTGGAAAAGGGATATCATGTGCGCGGAACTGTTAGAGACCCAGGTGCAAAACCAAATCCTTTTTCCAATTATCTAATGTAAGTACTCTTCATTGCAGGTGTAGTTTTCCTTTGAATTGCAACAGATAGCAAAATACATCTTTCCTAGAAGTTGAATATATAAGCAATGTGGAGAAATTTATGTGTCAATGTACAGTATTATTTCTGATAAATCTCTAGATATTGAAGCTCTTTACATTCAATTGCCATGCTTACAGAAAATTTGAAGAAAACTGCTCATCTGCTTGTTCTTCCTGGTGCCAATGAGAGGCTTGAATTGGTAAAAGCAGACCTAACTGTCGAAGGCAGCTTTGATGATGCAGTTGCTGGATGTGAAGGTGTCTTTCACACAGCTAGCCCCGTAACTTTTAGTGCCCAAGATCCAGAGGTAAAAGAGACTCAGTCTTTTAAGATCAGTACAATCTTAAACAATTGAAGAACCACTTTAAGCTCATTTTTCAACTTATCCTTTTCATTGCATGCTTCCAGCACATCCTAGACAGACAACTCCATTTTCAACCATCACTAGAGCTGCTTATGCAATACCATACAAATCAAAAGAGCATCTCGTGACTCTATTTATATCTCAATAAAGTTTCCTTTCCACTCCTGCTCTTTGTTAGAAGCAACTGTGCACCGTTTCAGCTAATTTTCTCTTAACAGCATATAATCTCCTCTATATATTCTGCACTGTAATCCCAGGTAGGTTCAGTTGCCATTAGAACGCAAAGTGAAAATTTTATCTTTATATTTGGATTGCACTTATTCAACCTTAGAGTCGTGCTTTTCTTCTCTTGAAGTGTTAGACAATCACATAAAAGTACGTGTGTTAATCACTATTCTCCAAAAAGTCATGAAGGATGAAAGTCGAGCTCATCATTTGATCAGTGATTGGACTAGACATAAGGACAATAAGAGAGGACTGCTCTGAATTTGGGGTCTAGAATCAAGTTTTCTTTTGCTTGTTGTGGACCAAAAAAAACATAAAATAAGTCACACCTTTCTCCCATCTCCAGAAACAAGTCCATGGAAGATGATACAATTTAAGCCTGAATATCAGGTTCCCTCATTCAAGTTCGACTCATGTTATTCCATTTGCCTTCTGCAGCTGTAACCTAAACCCATGTTTTACATGGAAGATGAGCTTTCCTATTTGGGACAGTGAAGCTTTCATCTTTTCACACTCTAGGCATTGGAATAAATACTTTATTCATCATGAAAGGGCAGTTTGTTATTCATTCATATTAAATTCTGACAGTTTACATTTTTCTTCTTCCTACTTTTATACATTTGTTTATTAATGGCTTGCAGAAGGAAATTATTGAACCAGCAGTTAAAGGCACACTGCGCTTGCTGCAAGCTTGTGTGAACGCATCAGTGAGAAGAGTAGTGATAACCTCATCATGCTCTGCTGTTGGGTTTTTAGACCTTGATGATCCTACGATATTGGCAGATGAATCATGCTGGAGTTCTCTGACACGTTGCCGACAAGAAAAGGTAAGAAGATGATGTTCTACCTGTATTATTATTTTGGGGCTCATGCTGACACCATGTCCACTAGTGTTGTTTATGGTGAATTATGATTTGTGAGGTTGCTATGCAGCAATTCTCATAAAATCAAGAAAATCACCAAAATTCTCTGCTAATAACTGCTCAAAATTGAAAAGTTAGGCGGCTATTGATGAAGTTCAAGCATCTTTGAATTAGAAAGGTGTATAATGATCTATTATCACGAAAGTAGTGAACATGTTTTAGAAATTTATGCCAGTGGAAAGTAGGGCTAGTATTGATTAAGTTTAAGAAACTTTGGAGATAAGTACATCTAATACTCTATTATCTATTTTCACTGAAGTGGTTCATTATAAGGCCTGGATATTTAGATATGGATCTGCCGAACAAAGTGAGATACTCTATGGGGCAGTTTAGAGTGTCATCTCACCAGTTGGAAATTGAGGTTGGTAGGGCGAAAAATATTAGTCGTGAGGATCGGAAGTGCCCAATGTGCGATCTAAACATGGTCGAGTCAGAAGAACATTTTATTTTTACCTGCCCAACCTACTACATTATTAGAGGCAGATATCATTGTCTTTTTAGAGACCCCACATCTCTACGACAGTTGGTAGAATATTACGATCAGAAATGTGTATCTCACTTTGTATATGAACTATCTCTAGAAAGGAGAAATATTCTCAAACAAAAGAATCCAATGGGCCTGAAGCAGACAGAAATAACTAATTTCTTTTCATCTGAGACAAACGATGATAAGATGTTAGTAGACTCACCACAGAAGAGGAAGTATCCTGACCCTAAAGGGGTAACTTTGGCACTGTCTAAAAAGATTAAACGATCAGTAGCCATGAAACATAAAAAGTTTTTCCAGAAGAGGCCAAGCAGCAAGCAGCAAAGCAAGCCAAGAAGGGGTATTATGAAGTACTTTACAGCAGTCACAGGAACGAATGGGCTGTCTCCATCAAACACTATCTGCGCAGTTTCTTTGATTTTCAATTGTTAAACTTAATATTTTTTTGTTTCCATACTTTAGATAACAGGAGGGTTCTCCTCCTGGAGGTCCTGAATTCTGTTTATGTTATGGTCTCATAGACCCTTCGGGTCTTACGTAGACGTTAATAAATCTTTCTTTCTTTCTTTCTTATATCCAGAGATGGTACCCTACTTCTAAACTGCTGTCAGAGCAGGCAGCTTGGAAGTTTGCAAAAGAACACAACCTAGACCTAGTTACAGTCATACCATCGCTCATTATTGGGCCTGTCCTTGCTTCTGAAGCCCCAACAAGTGCAGGTCTTATATTATCAATACTGAAAGGTAAACGAGCCTGCTTCATTAATCAAGGTTTTATCAAGCTTTTACCTTCCTGATATATGTTCAGGTGATGTATCCAAACTCGAGCCCTTCCTTAGGACAGGACTGGTCCACCTTGACGATGTTGCTGCTGCGCATATCTTGTTGTATGAAGAACCCAAGGCTGGAGGGAGATACATTTGTAGTGCATTATTTGCCAACATGAAAGAGATCCTTGACTTCATGGCACAACGTTATCCTAAATATAACATTCCAACAGAGTATTATTCTTATTTCCTTTGTCTTTCCCCCTTTTTTAAATGCTCTTGTAGGTTATAATGTTGGCTACATATAGATTGTGGCATTTACTGCTTTGCAACACAGTTCTGTTATTTCAAACGAACTCTATATTCTCATGTACTTGAAGTCTATATTATGCAATGACAAATGCATCACATTAGGATAGATACTGATTATGGCCTTATTTTTGCTGTTTCATGTATAGGATTGAAGAGGGGAGTGCTGTTTTCAGTCGAGATATGACAAGTGATAAGTTGCAAAAACTTGGTTTCCAGTATAAAGGCCTTGCGGAGATGTTGGATGATTGTATTTCTAGTTTGGAAGCAAAAGGTTTTGTATAAGAAAGTATGCATTCCATTGTTCATTTAAAGAAAATCTTAATGATGGAACTATGTTCAGAAGCATGTGAACCCATGTGGTATGATGTAAAAAATACTATCTATCTATCCATCCACCCATCCATTCAAAAATCTTCCTTGCATGAGTTTTTTAATCCTAATAATTAAAACGAATTTTATTATGTTCAATATTTTGAGCTGTAAACTTTTTTTAGGAATCTTCACGCATTATAGTAGTAGTTGGATAGAAGAAATTCTCGTCTACATCAACATACCCCACACAAGCAAGCTATGAGATCACGATCCACAACTATAGTTGCAACTAACTCATGACTTAGTCCAAGCTACATATCACCTTGATAGCAAATGAAATGCCATGGCTCCTAGACATCAAATGCTCAAGCCCCCCTAGTTTGCAATTACTAAAGTTATAAGCAAATATTCATGATCATGAATTTTATTTCAGCAGTATTTGCCTAATGATTCCACTTGCAAAGAACAAGAGACGACCCGTTCAAGTTGAATGATGATGTTAATGGTTTGCTCAAGTCCCAATGTTAGTTATCCATCTAACAATTAGTTAACTCTCATTTAGCCATGACTAGCCTAATGAATGGTAGGTATGGCTCTAGTTCATCTAGTATAAAAATCATGCAACATTTGCGGTAGTGATTTTTTTTTTCGTGAAATACTCGACGCAATTATCTCGGGCAAAGTTTTTGTTATATTGTCTAATGTTTAAATTATTGCCAATGAAACTAGGGGCGTCATGGTGACTTAATGAATAGGCATTTGGGTTGGGTTGTCCTTCACCTGAGTTGACAACTTACTGGCTACTGTCAGGTGGGAGAAGTGAGCAAGTGCAAGTCTCATCAATGTGTTATGTGTTTGTCTTCAACAGATGGAAAAAGAAGAGGATCTAGGAGAACAACAACCAGAATACATTTTACCAATCATACATTCACACTCGCCGTTAAGTTAAGTTAAGTTAAAAAAAAAAAAACTAGCTCCTTAAACTTAACTATGAAAATACTATTTGCATATAGACTAGTTAAGTTTCAGTTAAATACCTTAACTTAACTAAGACATGCTAAATTGTTTTCAGACTTGACACAGTTAAGTTAGCGAATTTAGCAATTTTTAACCTAACAATATAGCATTCAGACGTGACTGACTAACTTAGTGTTAACTCAAATGTTAACTGTAACACCTTCGGACTAACCTCCAGTTAAGTTACCAATTTAAATTAACTAAATTGCTTTCAGATATAACTTCAGTTAAGTTAAAACTTATGTTAAGTTCAGTTTTGGAAGCACTTCTGTTAAGTGCCAGCTAGCCAATGACAACTCAACTTTGAATTAAAATACAATAGTATTTCTAGCTACTGTAATATATCTCTTAACAGATTATCAGATTATCGTTAAGAACATAAGCTCAAGGACCATTCATTGACAAAAAAACAACAAAGACACCTCAAAGTCTTTGTTTACAATCATATGTTGCTGCATCGAATCTTATCACAAACTATAACACGTGTCTCCAGTCTGATCACAAGCTAACTTGTCATTTAATTGTCTAAAACATCATTCGCTTTTTGAATATTATTCACAGCTTCACATAAGGTTTTTAACTGCATCACCAATGGGGCAACATTAAATTGCAACAGGCAGAACATGCACAACACTACAGCTTCCAAATGCGCGCAAACGGGCTAAAACACATTCTAAATCTATAATCTTTTTCATATGTACTCGGATTGTGCAGTTTAGTTCCGGAGACTCTAGTAGGTCATCCACTGCGTCCAGTCTATTTTTTATTTCTCAACGTGATACAGCTATCAAGATAGGCAAGCAAATGCCTATGAAATTACCAAAGCAATAATTAGATAACCTTGTTAAGATTCTCAATTACAATCAAGTGCATACCAGGCATGAGAAAACCATACAACAACTTGAACGTTAGGACTAAAAGCCAAGAGATCCACAACCCATATCAAACGTTCTAATACAATTGACAAACTCATCTGAAACGACTACACTCTGACCAGGGTCTTTGAAATGGATCCTGTTGTGCTTGGTATTAACCTAGTCTGTTATGAAATAGTATAATGTATGAACATGAATATGTTGGAGGATTAGCAACGACCAAATCCATATAGGCATGGTCTGCACAAGCAAGTATCGTGCATGGTGCGGCAAAAATAGGGAAAATGGTAGCTGCCCAAATGACACTTATGTTCCTAAAACCTGCACGTTCCCCTAAAAGCAATTGGCAAGTCAAATGAAATCCTCAAAGAAGTCCTTTAGTAGGAATCTCAGTTATAACTAATCCAAACTACTGGATTAGATATTATTACCAAGGACATATTGACAAGTAAGACAGGCTTGTTCCCTTGACAGGAGTGGGAATCAAGTGCCTTATTGCCTGCAGCCAGATTTAACGAGGCTTGAATTAGGTTGGCAGGATAAGGGAACTACAATAAAGTGAACTCTACCATAATGTTAATAGCTAACCTTCACAAGGAAATGGAGACTACACAACCTGTCTTTTTTCCATCGAAGGAGTTTTGACGCAACTCGAGATTTGCTATTGTTGGGCCATAAAGTCTATGTGAATCTTGGAAGGCTTCATATGGACGAAGTACGCTACTTGACAGCTCCCCCTCTACCTTCACAATGTACAGTAGTACAATATGTACATTTATATGTGGCTGCAAGGAATAATCTGGTTTGGATAAAGCCACAATACTTACAAATAAAAACAACGGGGCAACTTCCGTAAAAAAACATCATCTTTGTCTTTTGAACATATAGAGGTGCATAAGCTGAAGCAAATATGAAACATCACATGGAACATCATTTATCAATGCAAAAGATAGTACATAATACCAATAAATGAAAAAATAAAGCATCCACAATGTCTGAAGTAGTACATTCATACCAACTCCATGGAAAGATAATGAAGATATCTCTGCAGAGCTTATTAGCCCAAGACCATAACTCTGTAGGAACAGATGACCGTACTCTAAGGTGTGGAGACTAAACTGATGAACTTGCATTCATTACACAGTAGGATAGAATATAAGGCAGATTAAAGGGCAGTAAATGGATGTAGCCTTTTGAGGCTGATTCTGCTGCACGTTGCAGGTGATAGCCAAATTCTTTATAATGGTCATGAATTCACAGAATTCATTCCTCAACGTACAACAACATAGATTAGCCAGCATAACCTGCACGTTGGAGAACTAACAGTCCGAGAAACAATAGATTTTTTAGCCTATTGTCAAGTTGTTGGGCAAAAATATGGTGAGGCCAGATTCTGATATGTTTTTAGAGTGCTACTACTACATAGATTATAAAGAATATTAATGCTTTATAGGACGGTTAATGGAGATTTTGAGACGGGAAAAGGCAGCAGGAATCAACCCAGATCCTGACATAGACGCATTTGTAAAGGTTGTCTATTTATTATTTATCCTATATTATGATCAAGTGCATGCACTGTTTTCAGGCTGTAGTCTCGGAAGGCTAAGAGACAAATATTTTTACTGACTATATTATCAAGGTAAACTAAGCAACTTTTATTTATGAAACATTGGTAATATTCACAACTATTTGAATTTTCTCTAGAGCTTAGATACATGTGCAGATATGCTAGTGGTGTAGATATGACATGGGCTCTTGTACAACCTGATGGTCCCTGTAAGATGAAATCACTTATACATAAGCAAAACATAACAATAATATCCTGATTTGGTCTGGCATGGCACATCGAGTTCTCTTATGTTTAGAAAAATATGGCATTCTTTTACTCTAGATATTCCGCCTTGGCTGCAAACTAATTATTGATTGGCAAGAGCAATAAGAAGAGAGCAAATTCCTAACAAATCACTTGGAGAACATGGGCCTTTGGGATATGCCAGGTGCTGACACCATCAATTATCCCACTGAAAGCTATTATGAGGATACCAGGCTTGGGGAATTTCACAGAATTTTAATCTTGCTAAAAAGGATTAAAAAAAGATTTTAATTATTGCAAAATGTTGCTTGGGAAACTTTGCAGAATTTTAAGAGACAGAGTTTTTGAGATTGACAATTCTGGGAAGGGACTCGCAAGAGACACAAAACCGGATATAGATAGGCTTGTCATTCATCACAACAGCAGTATACAATGTTTTGAAGAATAGAGGGGGTAGCCGACCATAGGAACAATATCGGACTACCCAGTAAAAAGAAATGTGCACAGGCAATATAGAAGGGTAATGGCGACAACTTCTCATTGGGATAAAAAAAAAACCCGCCCTTTCGGGTTTTCGAGGAAAACCCTAATGAGAAATGGTCGCCAACAACCTTGAATGTGTTGCCTGGAAAACCGAAGGAGATGGGTTGATGACGAACACAAATATAGCAGGACCCCAGGCAGAATCCTGGAATGTGTTGCCTGGAGAACCGAAAGAGGTAGGTTGATGGCGAACACCAATATAGCCGGACCCCAGAAGACAGCAGAAGCCTGCAAGCAATACAAAGAACCCCTAAAAAACACCCGTGAATGGTGAGAGAAAAGCAAACTCATGCCCCCACGCAGCAGGGCGGGAAGAGAGGGAAGCAACGCGAATAGAAGAAGAGTTGCTGTGAGAAGATGCCGATAACCGGTCCAAAAGAGAAAATGGCCTTATATAGTAGCTCGTCCCTTCCCAGAATGGCGATCCGATGGCTCGGATTGATGCTATTCTGGGAAGGGACTCGCAAGAGACACAAAACCGGCCGACTACCAGAGAACTTCCTCAACTATAAGCCGATGGCATAAAACCTGCAAGCAACACAAAGACCTCCAAAAAACACCCGTGCATGGTTAGAGAAAATCTAACATGTAGCAGAAAAAGAGAGCATCACCCAATAGGGTGGAGAACAACATCACTCAACGGGTGGAAAACAATTACGTAAAAAGAAATATGCGTCACCCTCGAGGTGGAAATAAACAGCAGCACCCGCATGTGGAGATAGCATCACCCATAGGGTGGAGAAAAACGTCACCCAAGGGGTGGATAACAATCATGTAAAAAGAAATATGCGTCACCCTCGAGGTGGAAATAAACAGCATCCCCGGAGAGTGGAGAAAAAACGTCACCCAATGGGCGGAAGAAAACATGATAAATAGAAATGTGCGTCACCATCTCGGTGGAAATAAACAGCACCACCCACAAAAAATGGTCCAATCGAAACCCATGTCACAAAATTGCAATGGTGTGCCAAACGCAATATTTGGCACAGCCAGACACAGCTAAATAGCAAAATATGATGTATAATGATAGCACAATGCACAATGCTCAATGATAGCACAATGCACTGTGAAAAAAAGAGCTCAACAGCGAGCTAGAAATGAAGTTCCCGGCAAATGATGCATAATGATAGGAATGCACAACGCACAATGAGAGCACAATGTACAGGAAAAAAGATCTCAACAACCGGCGAAAAATAAATGCCCCAAGACAACTAGAATTAGGCAGGACTGCACAAAATCAGAATGCGCCCAAGATAACACCTCATGCACAATAACCCAATATACGCGACATTCAGAGAAAGATAAGCATCAATATAAAACCATAAAAAAGAACGTCAAGAACACGAAAACAAACTAAAAGTGGCCAAATAAAACGTGCTTTCGACAAAAAAAGCAATACACTCCATGCAGGACCAGATGCACCAATAGGAATGATACTTTTACAGAACGAGGAAGACGTAGCGAGAGCGGGAAGAAGAGGAGCGCGAGCAGCATCATGTAGAACTCCCCGAGCCGCAGCTGCCGAGGCTCCACCGCAACGAGCAGAATGTGTACCATATTGGGATGGATCCAGGCCGATAGCAAGAAGACAACCCCTCCACCATAAGCGGGCCATCAGATAGGATAAAGGGCGCAGAGAGGATGGAGAATATAAGCCCGAAGACGAGGAGTATGACGCAAAAAAAATGAACAAGGTTGAGTTAGAGTCATGTTGTGCGAAATGTCTACCCAGATATGACCAAATATAGGCACACTAAATAAATCAACTAAGCAGCATTTATAGAAATGAGGGAGGAGGTAAAGTTAGAGGAGGGATGAGGAAAAGTTAGAGGTGGCATACATATTAGCGTAAAGTCAAAAGTCACGAGGAAGGTCAAGAAGCAAAATGAGGTTGGCATCAAATAGAAGTAACTAGTAAAGAGGTACATAAGGCTGCGAAATGGTCTGGAACAAGAATAGGAGAGTGAAGGTAAATATTAAGAGAGCCAAGGTCTGGTCAGGATAGCAGAGTTAGATTCACCTCATATTCTAAAAACAATATACATGTGCAAAAACATATCCTATGGAAAACCCTCTAATGATCAAGTTAAAACCATGCGAATGCACCCATAAGGTAAAAAAGCAAATGCTCGCGCATCATCCTGAAGAAATTTCAAACCAACTGAACGACACACATGAGAACAACCTCATAGGAAAACCCTTTCATAAATAACTTAGGACCATGCAAAAAATGCCTGAAAAGTTAGGAATAAATGCCCCCAATCATGGAAACTCCAGGCCACAAAAATTCCCGATAGTTCTAATAGTGTAGAAAAAACTCAATAGAATTGAGATGCAGAGAAAGACAAGTAGCAAACCGCAAAATAGACAGCATGATGAGACGGACCCAGCTTCAATTCCCACAAATAGAACGAGGGATGAGGTGGAAGTCGAGGTAGAGGTCGCAGACACGGGAGCACCAAGTCAAGAGGAAGGTTAAGAACCCTGAACATAAGCCTGAAGATGAGGAGTATGACGAAAACAATGGACAAGGACAAGTCGAGTTAGACTCATGTTATACGAAATAACAGCCCAGAGATGACCACCTATAGGCACCCTAAACAAATGAAATAAGTAGCAGTTAGAGAAACAAGGGATGAGCTAAAGTCAGAGGTGGCAGACATAAAGAGGCTGAATCTATGTTTTTTTTTTATAACAATGCGTTCAATTGTTTAGAGATATCTGGTCTACGGTTTTAGCCATTGTCATTTTTACATCCATATCAAATCCCCCTGGAACCCCCTGTTATTGTGCCACATATTCTTCTTGAATTTCTGTCATTCTCAATCCTAAATGAGCAAAAACAAATATTATATTGCTTTTAGAATCGTTTACATATATCCTCAAAATGTTCAGTGGATTCTCCCATTTTGAGAAATCACAGTTTGAAAGGCAAAGTTGTAATAAGAAAAATTCAGGTTCAAACCATGTATCATAATAAAAATAGTATCTATGGTTGAAAATAAAGACTTCAAATGTAGATCTTTTCATTGCTGCATGCTATTTTGCTCCACTCACTGCTACTTTATACAAAAATAGGAATTTCGATATGGAGGATCCTCTGGGAAACCTGTGTGCAGATGCATTGGAATTTAGTGAGCAGGGAAAAATATTCTTTGTTGGTGATTTTAATGCCAGAACGGGCTGCCATCAGTCTCGAACATTTGTAGATCCTCTGGATACATGCCTGGATGAGCAAGAAGAGTTATTTAACAGGAGTTCTGAAGACACACTCTCAAATGCAATGGGAGAATTTTTGCTAGAAACAGGCACCATTTGTGGATTGAAGATAGCAAATGGCATCCATAAGTTTCCCTACTCTGGAAATTCCACTTGCTTCAGCTATACGGGATCAAGCATAGTGGATTATTTCTTAGCATGTGATTTGGATATGGTATCAGCATACACTGTGGGAGATAAAATGCCGGAATCAGATCATTCCCCTTTGCATGTGGAGTTTACATCTAATCCTTTGCGTAAGGAACATCTCTCTTTCCATCCAAGACTGAAGATCACTTATAAATACAATGAGCTATATGAGAAGCAGGTCGAACACCTCATTTCTTCTGTTGAATGGACGGGACATCTAGCCGAAGATGCAGATAAGTTTGCTAGCTTGGTTTTGCAGGCTGCCACAGAAATCTTTGGTCTCACTAAAAAACCAATGCCAGGACGACCATGTAACTCATGGTGGGACTCAGAATGTAGAGCAGCAAGAGCCAGACTTCCACCTAAATGCATCAGGAAGCCAAATGGTACAAGAGATTTGTGCAAAAGAAAAAGCAAGCTTTTCTTAAACAAAAGCAATCTGCCTTGAAAGAACAGATATGGCGTGATCCAAAAGGATTCTGGAAATCCTTGAATAGGAAATCGGGCCAGCCAAATTTGAAGACAGGCGCCCTGCTAAAATTAGTGCAAGGTATGTATGATATGGGTGATTTAGAATGCATGCCAATTTTAGCCATTGGAGAAGATCTTTTTAATAAAGAAGAGGTTAGTATAATCAACACACAACTACCATTAACATTATTAACATAAACTATTGCATTTAACACATTTAAATTAAAATCCCCCTTAAACCCCCTGTGGTTTGGGTGCATATTCACACGGGGGTTACGTAGGGCAGCGAGAGCCCCAAAAATATATTTATAATACATATACAAAATTAACACCATTAAGTACATTCTTTCGAATCTTATAGTATTTTGCAAACTTTAATATACAGTATACAAAAACTTGTACATGCATACCCCACAAATGAGGATCGATATGTACGGTCCAGATCTTGGAATAAAGGGCAAATATGCCCATCCGACAGCTCTCGTTGCCCGGAGTAACCCCCCGTGTGAATATGCACCCAAACCACAGGGGGTTTAAGGGGGATTTTAATTTAAATGTGTTAAATGCAATAGTTTATGTTAATAATGTTAATGGTAGTTGTGTGTTGATTATTATATTAAAAAAAAAAATTTGGGCCCTTCGGGCCCTAACTAAAGCAAACATAGGTAAACTTTATGGGTCTAAACATTACTTACTAAAAAGCACAATAACATCAAGACAAACAAATTATTTCCATTGCATACCAAGAGCCCAAATATCATAAAACACTTTGTTATAAAATGGGCAAAAACAATAATATCATAAGGTTTACTGAAAGGATGCTTAGTTCAACCGGTAAAGTTGTTCACAATTTGGCATTGGCATTGCATTATAAGTCTGAGCACTTCCTTAATAGTCCTTTCGGGTCTGAACTTAGGCCTACTGGTAGGCTCCTGTTCAATCTTCTTCAAAACATCCATGCCCTCCACAACTTTTCCAAAAACAACATGCTTCCTGCATATTAACCATTAATCATTAGGATTAAGAAAATAGAAACTTTTAATAACGAACCACCATCATTAGGCATTTGCACATCCTCTACTGAAGTTAAAGCAAATTAATGCCATGGTTTTAAATGCCAAAGGGATCCAATAATGTGAGCTTTTAAGCAGAAAAGTATATCAAAATAACTCACTAAGGACACAACACTATCACTAAAAAAAGGTGTGGTAAAAAGAAACCAAGAGCTTCTTCTACATAAGCCAGTATTGGTAACACCAACCTGAGCCCATGAAACACTGGTGATATAGTCTCGATCTTCAGCATTAGTAAGTCTATGAATGCCACTAGTTTCAGCATCCCATAAATAGACAGCAGGACCCAAAGCAACAGCTACTATATTTGAGCTGTTGCAGTCTAATAGATTTAGGTAGTAATCATCTACAATATCTGGAGCATCTAGTATCCTTTCTGGGCACTGCAAACAATACGTAGAATCTTCCATAAGTAATTTGAAAATACATATCCCACATTGTGATGAAATTGCAAAAGCAACACATACCCGAGGAACCTGGCGGGTGTTGCTTAGACGGAGAACTCAGAGAATCCAGTGTGGTATCATGCAATTCTAGTTGCAAGGAAGCCAATATTTTAGGACTTTGAAGAGCCCCGGAGTCGTGCAATAGGTTTTCTGCTAATTTTCGTTTGTATTCTTCCTGCTTCATGCCGATTCCAAGCTTTAATACAAACTTCCAGTACCAAAAAACTTTCAGATCCGCTGGGTTACTTACCTTAGACGATTAACTTAACCCGGTGAAAACCCATTTTCCTTTGTTTGTGTCTTAAATTAAACTGCGCAATATTCGGTGGCCATGGCAATACGCATTTCCTCGTTACGAGCTCGATCCTTCCAGCGTCTAAGAAGATCGGCATTGTCGAAGATGGGTTACGCCAAGAAGAACTCCAAGCGATTTGAGACCGAGGTAGTGATAAAGCTTTTGAACGCTTGGCTTGTCGAAGGACAAAGATTTAGAAGAATTTCCACCATTTAAATCTGGATTTAGACCTCTCTCCCACGATGCGAACTGCTCCTCGACGGTGGGTGAGCAGTGCATTTTGCCATTGTATGCAAATTTTGACCTAAAATGCCCGGATCGTCGGCGATTTAATTGAAGCAAAACGAAAAAAATCTCACATTAAATCTGCAAAAGATTCAAGCGAGAAAGATTGACCAATTGATTCAAGATAATTGGGGTGCGGCCTTGACTTTTTTCCTTGCACTCCAAATCTGTTTCCACCAGGCTTGCATGTTCAGCCCTACAATAGAAAGAGGGCTTTTGTTGTGAGCCCTTAGATGTTGGACCATTGAAAAAAAACAACTAAATGAACGACTAAGAAATGGTGCACTCTAGATGTACGCATTAGTACATCCATTCGAATACGCCATGAAATCTTAGGAAAACCTTTGTGAAAAGTGTACAAAAACACAAAAAAAAACCCCTGTTATTGTGCTACATATTGAAGTGCTATCAGAGATGAAGAATAATAAAGCGCATGATCTAGATGGGTTATGCGTGGAGCTTTTTAAATGGGGAGGGGAAAACACTCGGGATAAGCTTACAGAGTTGCTGAACATGAGTATTAGACAGGGCCTGCCACATGGTTGGAAGCTAAATAGGGTCCATCCAATTCATAAATCAGGAGATAAGATAGAAGTGCAGAACTATAGAACTATCCTCATAGGTAGTACCTTTGTCAAAATACTGGGAAGTCTGTTGGAGCACAAGCTGAGCACGTGGGCAGAGGAGAAAAATAAACGATCTAAATGTCAAGCAGGTTTCCGGCAAGATTTTAATACACTTGACCATGCACTCACGCTTCGTGTGCTAGTAGAGAATGCAAAAGCACCATCTGCTGCATTGTATGTTGCGTTTATAGATTTCTCCAAGGCTTTTGATACCGTGCAAAGAAAAGAGCTAGGGGATCGAATGGAGAGTCTAGGTGTCCCAGAAGATGTGAGAGGAGCAGTGGCACAGTTATACTCTGAAGTACTAATTAAAATATCATGGGATGTCCATTTTGTGATCAAGAACACCATTGGGGTGCGCCAAGGATGCCCTTTATCCCCAACATTATTCGGCCTCTTTATAGATGAGCTAGAAGAATGGCTGCATGCACGGTCTCTGGCAGGGGTCCAACTTGGCACATATGTGATCCAATTGTTATTATACGCTGATGATGTAGTGCTTTTGGCATCCAAAAAACACGTAATGCAGACACACTTACACAGCCTTGAAGCTTTCTGCAAAGAAAGGAAGATGAAAGTGAACACGGAACACGGAAAAGGCCTGGTTTTACATATCAGGGGCAAGAGATTGAGACGGTGGAAAGCTATAAATACCTCGGGATTGATTTCTCCTCCAAATATGATTGGAAGGATTGTGTCAAAAGAAGGTCAACAGGGGGGAAAATACTCTATGCTATGCTTGCAAAATGCTTGCCAAAATCTGAGACAACATTGTTTCAAATAATTCCAACTTTTGAAAGAATCAGTCTTGTAATCCTGTAATATTTCTATCCACCCTTGACAAGCAACTTGCTGCTATCTTTTGATGGTAAATGATTGGTTAAAACTGCAATAGCTTTCATCATAGAAGCTTAAACTTGCTCTACTCCGTATTACAAATCGTATTTAACAAAATTCAGGCTAGCAACTTCATGTCAACATGTACCAGAACAAGTGGTATAGGGCAGTAACATGGGATTAGCCAACATCATAAATAATTAGCTTTTAGAATTTAGAAAAGTACTCATGCTTTTAAAGAATCCAATATATAAGTACCATTGATATTAACAAACATAAACCATTGTATCTAACACATTTAAATTTAAATCCCCCTGAAACCCCCTTTGGTTTGGGTGCATATTCACACGGGGGGTTACGTAGGGCAGCGAGAGCCCCAAAAATAATATAATACATGTACAAAATTAACACCATTCAGTACATTTCTCGAAACCTTATAGTATTTTATAAACCTCAATATACCGTATACAAAAACTTATATAGGTATACCCCACAAACGAGGATCGCTATGTACGGTCCAGATCGAAGAATAAAGGGCAAATATGCCCATCCGACAGCTCTCGATGCCCGGAGTAACCCCCCGTGTGAATATGCACCCAAACCAAAGGGGGTTTCAGGGGGATTTAAATTTAAATGTGTTAGATACAATGGTTTATGTTTGTTAATATCAATGGTACTTATATATTGGTTTTTGCATTAAAAAAAAAATTTGGGCCCTTCGGGCCCTAACAAACAAACAAACAAGAAATGAACAAGAGAGAAACAAAGAAATAGCAACATATCTTGTGTAGAACTATAAAAATCTCTATTTCTATTTGCAATGCAATATCTAGAGTTAGACTAGATAACTTGTATTGTACAAGCTTTAGTTGGAAAGGGAGACCAATAAGCTTACATCAACATGATAATAAGACTCGTATTCATTCAAAGAAATATGCAAGGTAATCATGGCCAATTACAAAATGGCCACAACCAATACCATCCCACGGGGTATTGGTTCAAACTGATGCAAAGTACCACAAATATTCAAGCAAGCTATCCACATTTTTATTCACGTAGACTATGAGTTGGGTATTGCAACTTGAGGGTGAAGGCATCCACTATAACGAAGCCATCCATTATCACGATAATCGAACTGCAATGAAGGAATGTAGGAAAGCAAAACAACAAACTATGTAATCAATCACAAGTGCAACAACAAATCACTTGGTGCAAATGATGTTTGATTTAAATGCACACACAAATGGGCCAATGGGCCATCCTGGTATTTGTACAGCAACTAGCCATGGATTCAGAAAATTGAGTCTGTATATTACCTGATTGATTTTACTTAATCTCTTCACCTATTCAGTGTCAACCTTATATAGGACAAGCTATGAGCTGCATAAAGACTTAATATGATTTTTGCAGGATAATCTTACAGGTATTCACTGCCAAACCAGGGGAGAGCCTCTCTCTATATTCCACAGCCTTTTTAGAACAAGGCATGCATGAAGCTTAAGAATATGGAAATTGTGCTCACCAAACACCACAGAAAACTAGAACCGTCTCAAGCTGATAAGTTGATGTGATATCTGAAATCTTTGCCTGCAATAAGTTTACTTTTCATCAAACATTGAGTTGCTGGAATGTACTTGATAATTGATCCCTAGTTCCTATCAGACAATTTGTCTATGCTACAAAAAACAAAGCAAAGAATCAACTTACCATTGATATTGGAGACTCGCCATTGGCGATGACACTTCCATTTGTAGCCATAACAGTTCAAAAACACAGCCACGGAGCAATATAAAATGGCCCATGCTTACATTTTGCTTCTAACTCAACTTTTGCATACACAGATGCCCCGAGGAGAAGGGAGTACAACCAGTGCAACAGAGAAGACGCAGGCACCAAATTTTCTTTAGGAATCATCTCCCAGCAATCAAACTCTGCTGACAGCTGAACTTTAAGCACACCTTTAACCAACACAAATCAGTTGGTTCTTGCCTTCAAAAAACTTTGTGAAGGCAAAGCTTTCCAGCACAGTAACGCACCCTATCCATCAAAGAGATAGAGTACAGACCTGGGGTAAGTCTAGAGTCACGATTCTTATGGTCTCCAGCTTCATAGCAAATCCCCTGGGCTAAACGCCGTTGCATACGACGCACTTTATTTGGCTAACAATCAATTTCATAGTAAAGGAGCTTTTCAGAGCAGTACCTGGTTAAAACAAATCCTGAGAAGGATAGAAATAGATGGATATGACTTACAATATTGATGCTTGCGAATTCATATCAGCAAACAAAAATGCCCTGAACCTTGGATCATCTATCTGCACAAACCCTTTGTTTGATTTTGATGCGTTCTCTAACTAGATTATCCACATCGGTTCTGAATGCTCTGAACTAGATTCCGCTGCAGACAAAAACGCCCTGAATCTGGGATCATCTATCCGCCCACCCGCCCACCTGCCCACCTGACGAATGTCTGCATGACGAAGGCCTGTGTAAATCTTGAAGCTGACGACTGGCCGATGCAGTCGGATTCATCATCACTGGTGATGCTAGCTTGCATCTTTGGCTTGCAAAAATGACATTGGCAACTAGAAAGCCGGAATACAGAAGCGCGGTGCAAATCTAGGGTATGAAGGGGGGTCTTCTGCCTTGGCATCCTCGAGACCTGCATCCCCCTTCCCCTTCCCGAGCCCTGCCAGAAAAACCACATACAGTCTATTAACCCCTAAACCCCTAAGTATCCTTCTTTGATTAACCCTAAAGTATCCTTCATCGAGCCTTGCATGCAGATATCCTCAAAAATCATAGGTGTAACCATTAAAAAATGTCATAAAAATTAATGTGAGCGTATGCGCACTCTAGAAGTACGCATTAGTACATCTTTAAAATATGGCGACCAAATCTTAGCAAAACCATAGGAAAAAACGTACAAAAATACAAAAGTAACCCCCTGTTATAATGCTAGATATACATTGTATGAACAATCATATAACGACCTCAGCGAACATATTTACATCCCTAATTCCGAATGGAAATCCATTAATTTACCTCTTAATGCCAATCACCTTGTCTTCATTACGAGAATATATAGTAACACATGCCTGATAGCCACATAGAAGCCAGAAAATTCTCAAAATGTTTTTTCTAAAGGCAGGTGCGTAAATCCTCAACAAGCAATTGAAAAAATGATATTGTGTCCTTTCCATGTTGTATGAAAACAAAGCTCCATAATTCACCATAAAAATTGAATCTTATATTAAATTGCATGACTCTTATTGGAAGGTTGATGAAACACATTCCAAACTACTTCATATGCAGCAGTAAGGAATATTTTGACGCACCTGCAAAGGCAACATTTCATCCTCGTTTTCAACTTTAGTCACGACTTTTATTTGACCAAAAGAAAGATAACACTCATATAACAATTTTAACCAACCTGCATTGTGCTGCAATTTCCCTTTGCCCATTTTGAGGTCATTTTTTACTACCAAGACCTCTAAATTTACCAAGCATTTCCATTATGTAAGCACAAACCTCGATGAGAAGGAAATCGAAGTTAACAATCCCAGCCAGGAAACGGAGGTCCATCTGCCTGGCCATCATAGATTCCTCATGCTTACAAGAGATGATTTATGAGATTTCATGGCGCATGCTATAAAATCCAAAAGATGATACATGAGATAAGATTGAAGGCGTATAAGCATATATTAAAAATATTTTGCAATCATAAAACCTCCACACTAAAATAATGATAGTCTAATGCATTCGAGAGCTCTATATCAGGTGGCAAATAATGAACCATGCATTTTTTAAGTAAAGGCAAAATAGGTATTTAGCCTACATAGAGGCTACTTACACGAATCTGTGAGTGAAGGAATCTGTAATATGAAGCACCGTTGGCCCATTGCAGAGAACCCTTTTAAAAGCATCAAGGTATGGTACTTGATGGATAGATTTTTGTTGTTCCTGTACTTGCTCAAAACAGGAGCAGAAATTGAGAGTGAGCTTTATAAGAGTGCATAAACTTCGTAGTAAAAGTTCCAAGCTGATGCTATTTTTGCAATTTCTATTTTTAGAACCAAAAGGAAGAAAAGATCTGGTGTTATATCTAGGAAAAAGAACCTACAAGTTCTTATGAAAAGCTGCAGATTTTGGAGTTCTTACCACCCGATATCATCGAGAAGTTTCTGCTAAAGTTGGAGAATATTGTAGATGTGGCTAACTACACACTTGTCTGTTGGAAATGGTTGGAAATGGTACCAGTTTATCCATTCCAAATTCGTCAATGCAAGTTACAGACCAATTGTGCGTAAGGTGAACGATCGGGAGATGCTGTAGCGCAAAGCCTGATCCGTTTATTGATTGCATCGATACCATTCTAAGGCGATAATTACCTAGCAATAGTTACCTAGCAATACAACTTATCGTGTTTAATTTATCGTGTTAAAATCTAGGTTGCAATTCTACAAGCACAACTAACAATGTGGCATTTAGGCGATACCAGTCATTTGTCTTAATACTTTGAGCAGATTTGGAGTCACCTGTTGTTCTAAGGATTTCAAGGGCTGCATCCCAATTACCACAATCTTGCAGGTCTTTGAGCTCAGCAGCAACCAGAGCACTGATTTCAGAGGTAGTCGTTGAAGTATCTGCCTTGCCATGCAAGTACCTATTGTTGAGAAAGCAATGCAGATTGATGTGACTGACATCAGACATGAATATTACATCTTTCATTCCTATACAAGGTCTGGATCTTAGCAGAAACAATTCCTAAACATTACTAAGACCATGTCATATGGCAAATACAAGCTAGGTCAATTCTAATTTCAAGTGCATGTTTATTTTCATGTGTGAAATCGGTAATTTCTCAGAATTAGGAAAATACTAGCGCAAATACAAGCCAGTGCCTCCAACAATAATAGGGACATATCCTTTTTCTAGAACTTGGGCGGTAGCTTTTCTGGCCGTCGTCACAAAAATCCCTGCCGAGCATCCCTCAAAAATTTTTACAAAGTCATCTTCCCATTTGAATTTTCCCAATGGCATCCTACTTAGACTGTGCGCAAAAAAAACTGTTAAATCAAGGGTTAAAATAAATTAAAAAACATATAACGGCCAAGATCGTGCACAAACTATCCTCTGATTTCGGCTTCAGTATTTATTATATATAAATGTTAGTGTTATGTTGTTCGTCATGCTGATGATGGATGGGCCACCCTTCGGGGTGGTATATTATCTTATGTGTATTGTTGGTACTAACATATATGTATGTATGTCGTATAGGATAAGGCGTGGAACGAATGACACCTCTGTGCCCTTCACTCGGTCACTTGTCCATCACAGGTGGTCCGGGTCAGACGGGGGTTCTTTCCTTGGTGATTGAGTTGCCATGGGAGGGGTTTATATGATGGGAGCATCGTATAGGTTCGTGGAGCGTCATAGGTTCTCTCGGTGGAATGTGCAAAAACACAGGTGCATACAGGTTCAAACTGAAGAGGACCTTTATGCTTGCTTCTTCATCAAGCTTTGGGATGCAGGTGCCTGGGAACACATCAAGATAACACACTTCCAGAAGCAAATCAATCCCATGCTCACATGCAAGGTCCACAGTGCTACTTGCATACACATTTGCCCATGAAGAAGCACAAACTGATAGCTTCAATCGCACAGGTGTGTATCGCCTTTGTAATAAGACAGGCAGATGGATTCGGGAGGCACGCTAGGACAAGCTCTGTCATTGTTACCAACTGGAGTCATTGAGGATGAGTGCCACGCCCTTCAAAATTGTCTGGCATTCGACCATATCTGGGCATGCTATGCTGAGCTGGTTTCGCCTAACCAGTCGCTCCATGTGCTGTTGGACACGCCCTCAGTGGGGTTACTAGGATCATCTCTTCAGGAAATCAGGGATATGCTCACTCAACTATGTTCTTAGACATGGCAAAATATATCTTAATGTATTATTATGCAATTTATCAGCATGCTTATTACAGGCACTGGTTTTCCCTTGAAAACCCTTCAGGGCTGGGGGTTTTTAATCCTGACAGTAATACGCTTGTTGTTCTCTTTAGTTGGATCTCATAGACTTAGGGAACATTCGCACCCGCGGTTAAGTTAAGTTAAAATATAGTTTTTAACTAAATTTACATTCGCACCTCTAGTTAAGTTAGCATATAGTTAAGAATTTAGTTAACTTTTTTCCAAAAACATTTGTTCAGTTAAGTTAGCAAAATTAACTAAAAGTTAACTAAATTAAAAATTAGCACTAAAAGTTAAATGACCTCATAGAGGTCACTTTAAGTTTAGTTAAATGTGCTTATAATTTTTTATGCCTTTGGCTAACTTAACTAGACATGTTCGAAAGCATTTAGTTAGCTAATTAAGTTATTTTTTAACCAATTTTTTTAACTAAACGAGTGCAAAATGGTTTTTCGTTAAGTTAGCCTAACTAAAATTTTTAACTAGCTTGGAGGTTAGTGTTAACTTAACTTAATGGTAAAAATTAACTTAACTAAACTTAACCATAGGTGCGAATAGACCCTAAACTGGTCAATGTGGATAATAAAAACCCATTCAATTTAATTCAATTCTTCTGGTGTTTCATGATCATCCTGGTGGATCGCCGAATGGATGGCATATATTCTTAGGCACTCATTAGGCCTGACTGAGGTGGCAACCACAGCATGCCACGTCACTATCTTCAAACAAAGCGTCCGCCTTAAACCCTAAAGCCCTACTCCCCGGACCATGGCAACACATTGCCGTGGCGCTGGCAAAGCTATTGCTTTGGTGCTTAGATCCGTCAGTAATAGATCTACCAGCTCTGCGACTAGGAATAGCAATGGAGGCGCTGCAACACTTTTTTCAAAACGCCAATGCGCTCCAGTTTTACGGAGGTAATCATTTGAATATTTGCTTTTCGTTTGAAGACCAGTTGTTGAAGAGATGCATCTTTGATCTCATAACAGGGAAATTGCAAGTGTGAAATCACTGTTACCATCCTACAGCACGTTTGCTGAATCATGCCTTGTTTCGAGGCTTAGTAGGAGCATTCTCAAATCTCCAGGGGTGCTTCAAGGTATGGAGATTGTTTCGTATCAAGTCTTGTATATATATGGTGGTAGAGTGAATTACTATTTATGAGTTCTACATTATAAAGATTTATTGCACTACCTTAGTAATAACATTAAAATCTCTCGGTTTGGTCTGCTAGTTAATGACCAGCACTGATAGTCTCTTTGTTGCCCAATTAATGAAGTATTTCCAACTCTGCGTGCCACCACTATGGAAGGCAATTTTGGCTACATAAAGTTGCTTATCGATCATCAGAACTAGAAGCAGAATTAGTTTTTATATGAGGATCTTAGCAGATTCTTATGTCAGAAGTGCATTGCTTTCTATCAGTTAAACCAATACCTTCTTATATAGGCATGCAACGGCAGCTGCACAATGACATGCCTATGATGTTTCTCTGACCAATTGGTCAACCCATTTTTCAATGATCATGGCAAATGATTTGGTCACTGAAGCCGTTTTTTATGATATAACATAATTTTTGTAGATTCCAATTATATCCCCCCTGCCATTAATGCCTGAATCATACCTAAAGTATGTTTAGGACACCAAGTGATATATTTTTTATATTCACGTTTGCATCCTGGAAGCATGGGAGGAAACACATTTAGAAGACTAATAGAGGGCGGTGGCATGGCAGGTATATTGAGGGATCGCTAATTACTGGCGTTGGAAAACCGCGACATTGACTGTTCAAATGATTTTTTAATGGAACTTTGGAATAAAGGAATGCCATATTGACAAGGACAGTTCTATGGTTTATAAGCAGCTCTCTGTTGTTGAAGTTTTTACACACTCGAGCCTGCTTTAGTACATGTGTTAACCTTCAGGATAGAGATACTGCTTAACAGTGTAGCAAATCTGTGATTACTTAGTAAAGAAGTTTTAGTATTTGTGGGGAAATCATATTCTTTCCTTGTTTCCCTCACAAGCTTTTGTTTTTTGTTTAGAGCATGGGTTATCAAAGCCAAGGTGAAGACGGAGCTATCCTTCATGTAGCTGTGGAGTCTAGACCTTGATTCCATCTGTGTTCTGTTAAGGATAACTTAAAGCCAAAATGCTTTGGTTGTTTTTTTTTAGAAGCTTTGCAGCATGCGGCTTGGCAATTTAAGCCCTATGTTTCTGTTCAAAATTCAAATCAAGAATCTGTGGATGGGGTTGATTCATATACAACAGAAAATTTGAGTTTCTTTTTTTGGTTAAGGTAATGGAAGGTAGCTGCTGCTGCTATCCTTATCTCTTGGAAGGGACGCAGGACTTCCATCCTGATCTAAAGATCTCCATGACTTCTGATTCATTGTGCTTTTTATGATTTTAACTTAAATGCAAGACATACATTTCAACGCTCAAAGATCTCTTGTATCTTGAAGTTTCTAGAAACTTAACGTGGCATGGGTGCAATTTGGCATGGTTTACCCTGGGAATCTTGCTAAACATGCATTGCAATCTGTAAGATAAATCTGAAATAATAGGTATTTCCCATGAGGAGGCTATACGCCTGTAAGTATAAAGGGCATTTGCTGAGTGCCATGTCCATCAAGAAAGTTTCTTCCCTGAGCGGCCAGGGCGGAGAAGCTGGATATATCATGGCAGAGGGTAAGCTGGAGATGGTAAGGATGAACAGATGATTGATCTGTTGTAGAGATAAGGTGCTATTGCACTGTGGGTTGCTCGCTAACCCGTAACATAATGATCCTAATACTAAAATTTAGGACGGTTGATTGCTAACCCTAACATAATGATCCTAATACTAAAATTTAGGACGGTAGACAATGGTTGGAAGATGCATTTTCTATGTTTGAATGTTGGAAATTGTGTTCTTCCGTTAATGGTTTGCTTGCTCCATTGCAATGCTCCAAACATATTGGAAATTGTGTTCTTCCGTTAATGGTTTGTTTGCTTCATTGCAATGCTCCAAACATATTGGAAATTGCATCCAAACATGTCAATAATACCTAAATATCGAGCTCAACAGCGTTTGAAGTAGGGGAAAGAGACAATATAGTTGGCTAGTTCATGAAATCGTACTTTTATTACATATGGTTTAGAAGGTTTTGGGCATGTATTGTATGATTTTAGTTATGTGTTTATGGCAAAAAAGGAATCTTTAGGGTTACTGTATATTCGGAACTCGTTTGTTGGGGTCGAGAATGCAGAGCGATGCTTCGATGTAGCCCTCCGGATTTAGAAGTAAGGATTTAGTAGCTTAGGCTTAGCAGGAGCGGATGAACGAGATGCTGGCAAGCAGGCAGATGCGGCAGCCAATTTTTTGGCAGGCGGATTTGTAGGAAGGAGAGGCAGAAGGGGAAGCCGTTGCATTACTGTTCGCATGTTAGAGGAGCTTATGGTGATGATTGAAAAACCCTGGTTATGGACCTTCCAGGCAGAACATAAATGCACAGGGGGTTCGAATCCCCCGGTCTATTTCTGCAATGTGATTGCAGGTGGCGTTGTGAGTGTGGCAAATCTGCAGTGCTCTGGCCAAATGCTTAAAATGGCGGTATGGGAAGCATTGAAGGGAGAAGACACCGCCGGAATAAATGGTTTGATGCCTAGCATGTATCCTTTGCATTCTGAAAAATTCTGTGTTATGCCGAGCTATTGGTGCAGATATTCATATTTGGGTTAGAGATTCAGTGTCCTGGATTCAGAAAATTCATGTAAAGGGTTTTGATTTATCCTATTCCTAGATTGCTTTTCACCATTAAGGAAGAAACAAAAGAAGATTTGCATTTTGAAGAGCTTAAATCTATTGTTGCAAAGCGCCGGATAACATTTTCCGATTCTACACAGCCTGTAAATTGGATTGAATCTGGCTTGCATAAAGGGCTCTGTAAGAATAGGAAGGAAGGGATTAAACTCCAGCATTTTTTCGAAGGAAATTTAGAGATTCACCTCCATCTATCCTTTATCTTCTCTTCTCACGTGTATTCAGCTGAAACCAGTGCAACATTTATGTTGAATCTACCTTTTTGCGGTCAGTGCTGCTCATGCCTGTGCAGGTGCTTCTATGGCGGCCTGTAGGAGGATGGTGGCAGCAGCCTCCTTGATGCAGCAGCACATGGAGGCAGAGGAGTGGCGACTGTGATTGAAGCAGGCCATAAGCTAGATGCTTGCAGGGTCGAGTCTTCTGCTACAATCTTATCCTTTTAGCCAAATTAGCATGTCCATATTTGGAGTGCACCGCAGGAGGAGTCTTTTTAGATGATTTCTATTTTGACGTCAAGAAAATATTAGGTGCCCTGGCCAAAGGTTGTCAAATCCCTAAATTATAGAGCCACCTAAGCGTTTGACCCTATCAGACGATGAGATGTACGCTTAGGATGGCTCTAGAGGGAATATTTCTCATAATATGCCCTCCGAGGGTTGGCAATTAATCATCTGGAAAGAATAAAGGGTGAGAAGGTTTTATCGCTGTCTACTCCGACTAATGTTATTTTTTTTACCTCCTCGGTTGTGAAAACCTCGAGCCGATGCCGCATCTGTGGTAGGGCAAA
Source organism: Isoetes taiwanensis (assembly GCA_021234155.1). NCBI lineage: Eukaryota > Viridiplantae > Streptophyta > Lycopodiopsida > Isoetales > Isoetaceae > Isoetes > Isoetes taiwanensis. Next base: position 10,929,964 of record JAJEKV010000047.1, read on the forward strand.
GCCTTTTGGGGCGCGTGTCGGAGATATGATTCAAGACCGGTCGATAACTGGTAGTCCCTGGAAAACTTCCCCTAAGCTTGATTTTGTCTTCTAAAAGCTTATGACCGGGAAAGAGACAAGTATTAATCATCTGGAAAGAATAAAGGGTGAGAAGGTTTTATCGCTGTAATAGCTACGCGACCTCTTCAACAATATCAAAATATTGAAGGTTGGGGCAAAATATGCTGGAACATAAAAAAACCATTATTTAGTTGCTCTCAAAAAACCTTATGGGACTCGTTGAGATAATAGAAAGGGAGCACACCAAAATATCACTTCTAAGATGAGTGAACATGTTCCTTTCCATTTTAAAACCTCTCATCGTATCTTTAAACAGGTCTCTTTCTATATCTCAGGAAGAGAGGAAAGATACTACATTCGAAGCAATCAAAAGGAAAAATAAGCTATCAAATAGGCAGAAGATGCACAACAACATAGAACAATTATTTTGGCCATGTTTTTTGGCTCCCTTTTTACTAGTATTAGTTGACAATTTATCAAATGGTTAGCATGAAGACATTAACCAACAGATTCATGGACAAATCGGGGCCACTCAGACAAGCATGCAGTAGCTTTTTGCATCGGATAGCATGATCTAAGGCTAAGATAAGAGTCAAATACATGAGTCCAAAGCTTGATTGTGCATAGCAAAATGCACCATGGCAAACATCCCTAAAGGAAGCTTCAAATGCATTCATTTATCCACAACAAATGGCTTAATCACTTACGAGAAGAGATACATCTTGAAAAACTAATTTTATTTCACTCATCGAGTTCGATGCTTGACAGAACTTGGGATCACAATGGAGATAAACAAAAGAAGTTTGGTGTACAAGTAATGGGAAATTGTATTTGTTGTTTGTTAGTTACATCCAAGCCCGCCACCACGCGTTCCACCTTTTTTTTTTGAAGAGTCGTTGCTTCATGTCCTTATCATTAATGGGCCCTTTCATTTCTTTGATCTCATTGCCCTTATTCATTTTTCTGTTTTTTTTCATGTCATCCTTCACTTCTTTTAGTTCTAGTTGTCTTAGGTTGCTTCATTAACCCTGTATAGTTGCGCGAGCCTCTTTAGTGTCTGCCTGATATTGGTTCTTATTCTGATAGTCCCAATTCTTCCTATGGACTCCTGCACTCCCTTTTGTACTCCATTTGCTTCCATAGTTCGTGTTATACTTTTTCTTACTCACTCCCCCCTTATTCCTCCAAGGTTGATCATCTAACACTTTCCTTCTTGAAGTGTTTTTTATCAGAGTCTTTCAGTTGGCATTTAATCCAATTGCCCAATTTGTCCCTCTTGCCCTTCCATGTCTAGCGGCCGATTTCTATCGCTTTTAATCATATTTGTATCATCTTACTTCGCTTGATCCATGGCTGATTGATTGGATTCAATTTTTTTTTGGGTTTGTTCTTTTAATCTCATTATTCTTGTTTTGTTGTTTCATTTCCTTGCTCATAGTTTCATTGCTAATCTTCTTGACCTTCGGTCTTACTTGTTCTATTGGCCTTGCCAGTCAGACGTTCATGCTTTCTTATCTTTGTAGTTGTCTTTATCCAGGTTGCCTAATCCATTACAGCCTATTTTCATTACTTTGCTTTGTTAGTATCGTTTTTTATGTTACTTTTGGTTCTTTACACACTGCTCAATTCTTGTATCTTATTGGTCCCTAGTATTCCTTTGCCTCATCAGTTTGGTAGTTTCTATTCATCTTTTATCCTTTATGGCTCCATTTTATTTCTTTTAGTTCTTATCACGTTTCGATTATGCTCAGGCTATGGGGAGTCACCTTGTGTCCCTTGTCCTTTGTTGAAGCATCACCTTTTCAACTTATCATCATTAGCTCCTTCTTGAGATCTCATTTTGTGTCCTTACCTTAGTATTCTGGCCTTCTACTGTTTAGCCTATGTTCGTCATCAGGTTTTCTTTATCTTCATGGTTCTTCTGCTTTTTCAATTCTATTGCTTATATCTATTATTTTGGTTGATTCCTCATTCCTTTTTCGTCCGACTGATCCATTTCATTGCGTTAATTTTGGTTGCGCTCTGTTTGCACTGATTCATTGGGCCTCATGTTGCTTTTTTCCATCTATTCATGGTTGGCGTCCATTGCTTGTTTGATTGTCTTTGCCATACCTCCTTGTTGCCATGTTGCTCTTTGGCTCCACTACTTTGGCTTTATTCTTTATCCTTTTATGTCGGTCCTAGTTATCTCCTCTATACCTTATAGTCTCTCATACCTTCGATCTTTGTTGAGTTTAAGATTGTTTCTCTTCTGAGCGGACATTGATGTTTTGTGCATAGGACCTTTCTCAAGAATGTAATGGTTCTATTCAACATGAATAGAACTATCATTCTTCGAAAAGGGACGCCTTCTTTGGCTCAGGCCTCGTTTGGCTCCTTTCTCCCCTATATATATATACTATGCTCTCTCTTTAGTTCTCATCGGCATTCTCTTTGAGCTAAATCTTTGATTCTTGGTGTCAGTTTCCCTCCCCTCCCGCTCTTTTCCCTATTGAGGTCATTGAGTGGTTATTTTTTGTTGACAGATGTTGTCATAATAGGTTTGGGCCGTGGATTGTGGACTTGATTCGTCATCTCTCATATTCTTTCTCGGTGTAGCATTGTGACCTCCGAGTAGCACCTTTGGGGTTCTCTCTTCTCGGGGGATTATCCCTTCGAATTTTTTCCATTGGTTGTGCTTCTACTCCCTCCCTCCCTCCTCCCCAAAACCAAAAGCATAGCACTTATCGAATCTGGGTAAGCTCCAAGGCGCTCTTCTATTGGATGTGCCTATTTTTTCTTCTTGGTGGAGCTTTGTGGCTTCTAGAGTCTCCTTAACATCCAAAGCCTTTCTCATCTTGGTGTAGCTTTGTGGCTTTCGAGCTCCTCGTTGGACGTTTTTTCCTTTTGATGTTTTAATTTCCTCAATCTTCTTTCTCAACGTGTGCTTACCATTGAAATTTTATCTGATCTTTCATATACCTTCCATTTGGGATTTTTTCTTCAAGTAGGCACTTCGTAAATGGTTGATTGCTTGCAACTCTAGCACTTTGACGATTGTCGTGGTTGATTTTTTTCTTGCTTTGCAATTTAGAGCGATAGTCGATGTGATGGATTTTGGCATATGGTTTGGGGCTGCGTGTTGCAGGGGTCGTTGGGTTTCTTCGAGTTGACACTCTTCGTGGACTATCATGGGCATGGGCGGATCTTCATCAACTTTTTCATCGGTAACTGCTCTTCGAGTAGGTTATTTATCCTTAGGGTTTTCCTCGAAACCCTGAAAGGGTAGGGCTTTTTATCCCGACAATAAGTTTCTGACTCAGGACAGTTTTACCTTCGGCAATGTTCTTCAAGTTCTAATCACTTGTGGGATTACTTATTGCGTACTCCATTCATTTGACCTCAGCGATTGTCTAGTTCTAAGGCATTTGATTCTAGTTTCACTCATTTGGGATTCATTGTTGTGTATTTCTATGAGTCATTGTATTTATTGATTCAATCTCATCAATAGAACACCATTGGACGTTGATGTTTTGTGCATGGGACTTTTCCAAAAAATGTCTATATTATGTATCGCTTTCTTTATTGTATCAAATCAGTACTTAGTTAAATGTTAAGTCGCTAACTAATTGCCACCAAATAGACCGAATGTTATAGCATTTGAAACCATAACCCTATCAGCCGGCGTTCGTTTAACACGTGTTTTAATTAAGTACTGAGTACTCAATTGATAGATATCTTCATACCTAAGAGGAGTTAGACATAAATAGTGAGCCTAACTCTCAAGCGAACATTCCCATTGTCATCGTTTTCGTGTTCTACTTGTCAACTTGTAAAGACACGTGTATGTACCCACATGTCTACATTTAGTCCAATAGTCCAGCTTTGATGCATGATATACAATTTATCATCTGATATCCTCCAACTTTCTAAACGCTAAGTTCTAAATCTACTTGCCATACTAGTAATGGAACCCATCAACATAAGGTTTTGAGGGAATATCGAACCTCTATACAACTATGACTAAGATTTTAGAATATGAAATACAGGGGCTCGAACTGATGTTCAAGATCTTAATGTTATCAACCTTTGAGTGACATTACCCAATAATATTTAGATTTCTAGATCATATATCTTCTAATTCGTGCTACATAATCATTGCTAATCACGTTGAACTAACTGGTTTGACGCCGAGGGTGGTGTCTACCTTCAGTAGGGAAGATATAGCAGTGGAACACGTTGCGTGTACCATCATTTACATGCATAATGGTAATTAATATGATCTATCTCGTGATGTTATAGATGGGTTTTACTTAGTTGTCTATTACCTCGTCTTCACCTGATTAACACAACCTGCTGATCTTAATGTATGAGACTCCTCTTGCCAAGTGCATAACCTTGACTTGTGATCGTGACCGTCGGTCAGGGGGATAAGGTGACATATGCTGAGGATAAAGCAATCTGCGCCATCCTCTTGGGATTCCTAATTTCAAAATACCAATAGATTGCAGTTGAATTAAAGTGCCCTCTAGGAATTGGGCCTGGATAATTTCCAACAAGTGTGCCGTATTTGAGATCCATGCTTGAAGTGTTTTTTATCAGAGTCTTTCAGTTGGCATTTAATCCAATTGCCCAATTTGTCCCTCTTGCCCTTCCATGTCTAGCGGCCGATTTCTATCGCTTTTAATCATATTTGTATCATCTTACTTCGCTTGATCCATGGCTGATTGATTGGATTCATTTTTTTTTTGGGTTTGTTCTTTTAATCTCATTATTCTTGTTTTGTTGTTTCATTTCCTTGCTCATAGTTTCATTGCTAATCTTCTTGACCTTCGGTCTTACTTGTTCTATTGGCCTTGCCAGTCAGACGTTCATGCTTTCTTATCTTTGTAGTTGTCTTTATCCAGGTTGCCTAATCCATTACAACCTATTTTCATTACTTTGCTTTGTTAGTATCGTTTTTTATGTTACTTTCGGTTCTTTACACACTGCTCAATTCTTGTATCTTATTGGTCCCTAGTATTCCTTTGCCTCATCAGTTTGGTAGTTTCTATTCATCTTTTATCCTTTATGGCTCCATTTTATTTCTTTTAGTTCTTTTCACGTTTCGATTATGCTCAGGCTATGGGGAGTCACCTTGTGTCCCTTGTCCTTTGTTGAAGCATCACCTTTTCAACTTATCATCATTAGCTCCTTCTTGATATCTCATTTTGTGTCCTTACCTTAGTATTCGCCTTCTCTACTGTTTAGCCTATGTTCGTCATCAGGTTTTCTTTATCTTCATGGTTCTTCTGCTTTTTCAATTCTATTGCTTATATCTATTATTTTGGTTGATTCCTCATTCCTTTTTCGTCCGACTGATCCATTTCATTGCGTTAATTTTGGTTGCGCTCTGTTTGCACTGATTCATTGGGCCTCATGTTGCTTTTTTCCATCTATTCATGGTTGGCGTCCATTGCTTGTTTGATTGTCTTTGCCATACCTCCTTGTTGCCATGTTGCTCTTTGGCTCCACTACTTCGGCTTTATTCTTTATCCTTTTATGTCGGTCCTAGTTATCTCCTCTATACCTTATAGTCTCTCATACCTTCGACCTTTGTTGAGTTTAAGATTGTTTCTCTTCTGAGCGGACATTGATGTTTTGTGCATAGGACCTTTCTCAAGAATGTAATGGTTCTATTCAACATGAATAGAACTATCATTCTTCGAAAAGGGACGCCTTCTTTGGCTCAGGCCTCGTTTGGCTCCTTTCTCCCCTATATATATATATACTATGCTCTCTCTTTAGTTCTCATCGGCATTCTCTTTGAGCTAAATCTTTGATTCTTGGTGTCAGTTTCCCTCCCCTCCCGCTCTTTTCCCTATTGAGGTCATTGAGTGGTTATTTTTTGTTGACAGATGTTGTCATAATAGGTTTGGGCCGTGGATTGTGGACTTGATTCGTCATCTCTCATATTCTTTCTCGGTGTAGCATTGTGACCTCCGAGTAGCACCTTTGGGGTTCTCTCTTCTCGGGGGATTATCCCTTCGAATTTTTTCCATTGGTTGTGCTTCTACTCCCTCCCTCCCTCCTCCCCCCTCCCCAAAACCAAAAGCATAGCACTTATCGAACTGGGTAAGCTCCAAGGGCTTCTTCTATGGATGTGCCTATTTTTTTCTTCTTGGTGGAGCTTTGTGGCTTCTAGAGTCTCCTTAACATCCAAAGCCTTTCTCATCTTGGTGTAGCTTTGTGGATTTCGAGCTCCTCGTTGGACGTTTTTTCCTTTTGATGTTTTAATTTCCTCAATCTTCTTTCTCAACGTGTGCTTACCATTGAAATTTTATCTGATCTTTCATATACCTTCCATTTGGGATTTTTTCTTCAAGTAGGCACTTCGTAAATGGTTGATTGCTTGCAACTCTAGCACTTTGACGATTGTCGTGGTTGATTTTTTTCTTGCTTTGCAATTTAGAGCGATAGTCGATGTGATGGATTTTGGCATATGGTTTGGGGCTGCGTGTTGCAGGGGTCGTTGGGTTTCTTCGAGTTGACACTCTTCGTGGACTATCATGGGCATGGGCGGATCTTCATCAACTTTTTCATCGGTAACTGCTCTTCGAGTAGGTTATTTATCCTTAGGGTTTTCCTCGAAACCCTGAAAGGGTAGGGCTTTTTATCCCGACAATAAGTTTCTGACTCAGGACAGTTTTACCTTCGGCAATGTTCTTCAAGTTCTAATCACTTGTGGGATTACTTATTGCGTACTCCATTCATTTGACCTCAGCGATTGTCTAGTTCTAAGGCATTTGATTCTAGTTTCACTCATTTGGGATTCATTGTTGTGTATTTCTATGAGTCATTGTATTTATTGATTCAATCTCATCAATAGAACACCTTTGTGCATGGGACTTTTCCAAAAAATGTCTATATTATGTATCGCTTTCTTTATTGTATCAAATCAGTACTTAGTTAAATGTTAAGTCGCTAACTAATTGCCACCAAATAGACCGAATGTTATAGCATTTGAAACCATAACCCTATCAGCCGGCGTTCGTTTAACACATGTGTTTTAATTAAGTACTGAGTACTCAATTGATAGATATCTTCATACCCAAGAGGAGTTAGATATAAATAGTGAGCCTAACTCTCAAGCAAACATTCCCATTGTCATCGTTTTCGTGTTCTACTTGTCAACTTGTAAAGACACGTGTATGTACCCACATGTCTACATTTAGTCCAATAGTCCAGCTTTGATGCATGATATACAATTTATCATCTGATATCCTCCAACTTTCTAAACGCTAAGTTCTAAATCTACTTGCCATACTAGTAATAGAACCCATCAACATAAGGTTTTGAGGGAATATCGAACCTCTATACAACTATGACTAAGATTTTAGAATATGAAATACAGGGGCTCGAACTGATGTTCAAGATCTTAATGTTATCAACCTTTGAGTGACATTACCCAATAATATTTAGATTTCTAGATCATATATCTTCTAATTCGTGCTACATAATCATTGCTAATCACGTTGAACTAACTGGTTTGACGCCGAGGGTGGTGTCTACCTTCAGTAGGGAAGATATAGCAGTGGAACACGTTGCGTGTACCATCATTTACATGCATAATGGTAATTAATATGATCTATCTCGTGATGTTATAGATGGTTTTACTTAGTTGTCTATTACCTCGTCTTCACCTGATTAACACAACCTGCTGATCTTAATGTATGAGACTCCTCTTGCCAAGTGCATAACCTTGACTTGTGATCGTGACCGTCGGTCAGGGGGATAAATTGGCATATGCTGAGGATAAAGCAATCTGCGCCATCCTCTTGGGATTCCTAATTTCAAAATACCAATAGATTGCAGTTGAATTAAAGTGCCCTCTAGGAATTGGGCCTGGATAATTTCCAACAAGTGTGCCGTATTTGAGATCCATGCTTGTCGAAATGAACCTACAAAAGAGAAAGCACGATCTTCAAAATCAAATAACATATATTTTACAAACTTAATGCCCAATGATCATAATGATCACAAGGAGCAACACAAGGAGTAGGACGGACATGGGAGCACAAGAGCCTCGGGAGCACAAGCCATATAAAACTTATTCCATTGAAATGCCATGACATCACACCATCAAACATGTTCATGTGATGCCAAATAGCCATGCACTTCCTGGCATTGCCCTCTAGAACAAACTGGAAAAGGGACTTAATGACAAAAAGGATATTATCTCCTTAAACGAATAAATCGAATTGAATTAAATAAATGAATAAAGCAATGCTCCAGAGTTGCAATGTGCTATCCCACCTGGTCCTAATGATCCAATTGCATAACTGCAACATGACGTCTAAAAGCATGAAGGAATAATAAGAAGATGAACCTCTTTAATCTACCATTATGGACTACAAGAATAAGTTAAGTACCATCAAACTAGATATAAACAAACTCACATCCACAAAATATAGAAAAGTAGAAGGAATATGAAGAAGATAAAACTCTTACATCTACAGGAAGAAGCCAAGGTGCTCTGTTTCTTAAGATGTTTTCTAATTCATTGCAGAAGAAAGAGCCTAATATAGGCTTAAGCTGACCCGACCTGAAGGAATTTAAATGCTCCAGTGGATCCACGTTCTGGCTTCACATTCAGACACATGGTGGATATATGAAGGAAGGTACTCACATCCTTTTGCTTATTTTAACTATAAATTGTGACATGCAACAAACTGGTCAGATTCACCATAACCAAAACAAGCTGCCAATGTAACTGGTTGAATTTTATAACCCCATCGCCATAGCAAATCTAAATGCTTCCACCTTCTACTTTGGAACTCCAAATAGAAACAAGAACTGCAAGAAATGCATATCTTGTGGTTGCCGAATTTGCCTAAGAGAAGCGGGTCTGCTGCTGTGATTCATACAATCTATAGAAAAACCATGCAAAAAAATCTCTTAAAAAATTGTCCCACAAAAGTTTCTCTAAAACCAAAGTATCAACCCCCCAAATACATCCCAAATACATGAGTCTATATACATATGATTCTGGGCAAAACATTGCCCAGAATATCAACCTTAACTAACTATACTGGCCAAACCATTGAGAATTCGGGGCATTTGTAAAGATTTTCCACATTATAGTCACGAACCTTATTATCTGTTTCACCTTACTTTACAATCTTTAGCGTCATCGCTCAACAATAGATGTCATCTTATGATCTCCTATAGCGTATCACGTTGTTATCTTGCTGATAACTAACTTTTTATCTTTTAGATCAGGTTCCTTATCATACTTCAACCATCTTTGCATTGCTTCCAGCTCATATGTCCCATAGGTTGCAACTCCTGAATGTTGCATGTTTTTTTCCCGTCAAGGCTGCTTTCAGAAGCATGAGAACAAAGTATATGGCCATGAGGGGCAGGAAGAAACCTAAAAGAGAGGAAATTGTTGAGATAATATTCTATTCGTTGAAGCATAGGCTAACTCCATGAAACATAAGGTCTGACTTCAAAGCCAGCGGAATTTTTTCCTTCGATTGCAGTAAGGTCACTACCTCCCAATTGAAGGGCCATTTAACCAGGTTGTATGGCAGAGTGATAGGCCAGGTGTAGCTGAACATGCACATCAAGCCTCTAGAATTGAAGATGATGATGAGGAGAGTGATGACCATTCACTTGTACAATGCAGGATGATGAGGTGGACAACATGAGATATGAGGTTTTCAATCTTGACCATTTGACTGCACATGCAAATCGCCCACTCACTGGTTTTTAGCATATAATGGCACATCTTGTTGAGCTTGTGGACTCAGGTGAAAAGCATGCTTCACCTTCAATGTTGGAGCCAAGCAATAATTGCAATGTGGAAGGCATGAGCAACCAAATGCCAGTAAGGCATCATGTTATTGTCTTAAAAATGAATGGAATCCCAAGCACAACCCGTTGCTACCAGCTATATGCTCCCTCAGTCAACACAGGACCATAACCTATAAGGAAGGGCAAGGGACCTGATATGCATGGCTCGATGCATATTGTCAGTGCACATTTTTGTAAGAATATAAATCTAGAAAAGGAAATGAGGGCAGAAGCTGGGAGGCAGAAAGCATGGAGACTAAACGGTAAGAAAGATGAGGCCATAAGGAAGAGATCATTAGGGAAGGAAGATAAGAAAAGGGTATAGATCATGAGAGAAGAAAGAGAAATTGATGCTCAACTTGATATCAATACGAAAAGATTTAGGAATTTCATGTATCCTCATCGACTGTCAACAGTGGCATCCAAATTTGGATGCCAAAGGGCAACAAATATGGATAGCGAAAGGAAAAGGCTCGAGGTCAATAATAGATTGAGGGTTAAGGCTAGTAAAAATCCTATAGTTGCAAAAGTAAAAGGGATATGGATGTGTTTGCAATCAGGCCATTATGGGAACCACCAATTATGATTGAGGGTCATATACCACCTATAAGGCCAATTCCGAACAACAAGGCAATAATTGCTTCAACTTGCAAGAGATGGTATTTGCCTTGCCACAACGTCTTGAGTGCAAATGTTCTCAAGGTGCTTGAAGAAGCCATGGAGGATGGGAATGACTTAACAATGGGCACCTTGGTTGAGGTATGTTGATTTACATACTAGCTATGACAATGTCATGGCAGTTGACAAGGCTAGAACAATAAGAGGGATGATGGAGGATGGGGTTGATAATGATATAATATCCAAGTGGAGTGACATGGATTTCAAGTTTGCCACAATTTGGAGGGGGAAGATGGCTACGATATGTGCAAATTCAACTGCATGTTTGCTGCATATGTTTGTGTATATTTTTGTTTTGTTGTATATGTTTTGTTGTGCATTCTTGTTCACCTTGATGTTATTGCTACAATTTGTTTTGTCAGCTTACATTGACGTTTGGTTACTCACATGTTACAGTTTTAACCATTCCCCTTCGAGCTGTACACCAACTCTCCCAATGACACTTGGGCCGATAAAAGGGCCCCTTTTGAATGCACAAATAGATGTACACGATTCAATAACATATGACAGTGATGAGACAATCAATGAAAGGGGCAAGACATCTTAGTTTGCACACATTTTTTATTGATTTTGTATACACATCAATTAGCTAAATTTCTATACACAACATTTGCTCCTCAAAAACTTATTATAACTAGCGGTAACGCGGGCTTGGGGAAGGGGTGGGTTGGATTGCATAGTCAGGTTAGATGTTTACATTTCTAGGGTTTACATTGTTTGTCTGGTAGAGTTAAGTGGTGAGAATAGATTTTGCATTTATTAGCTTGCATTTGGATGCCATGATGTGTATAGGTGACACTACAATTGTGATTCTAATTTTTCTGTTTAAATTATTATGTATTATTTTGATATTAATTGAGGGGGTTTGGTAGACATTGAAGTCGGTGTGGCATCGATGCATTCCGAGTCCTTTAGGAAATAGGAAGGAAAATATGCATACTTCCAGGGTTACTCATGCTTGTATGGTGTTGTAGTTGATGATGGTGACTTATATTGTCGACATTGTTGGTGGGCTCCGAAATGTGATCTGGCAAGGATGTCAGACATTGCTACGGCTCAGATGATGCAGAGGCCTGATGTTGTTGGGTTGGGTTGCTCGTACAATATTTTGTATTTGTTGATGATGGAATTGTGTTGGATGAGGTAGGAAAGTAGTGTCTCTATCTTTGTTCTAATTGCTTGATCTAGATCGGTCTAGTTGAGTTCTATTCAAGACACTAGGGGTTGTCTAGTAGGCTTCTCTCCTAGCATTTCCCTACAATTATACCATTCATCCGTAATGGTTGCTCTAAGTTCAAGTCTTTTTGAAGTAATTTTTCTTGGAAATTCATAAGGGATTTGTTGAACTCAATGGCAACACATTTATTTGTAGATTTGCACCCAGATACTAGATGACATACTCGAAAGTTATGTTTCCAAATAGCCCCATTGGCAATTTTATGGTAAAAAGACATTGCAAAGTACATTACAAACGAGAATCTTATAACGTGCATCAGGAACTCCGCTTTTAGCAACATGCAATGATCTTATAACTTCTGAAGTGTTCTCAATTTTATTGATGCGATGATGAGGAATTGCTTTTCCAAAAAACATGTAATGATGCAAAGGAATTACAATGTTAATTAGGAGCGCAAGAAGCTTCCAATTATAACTCAGTCTTAGCCATGTTGATATTCCTTACTTTTGAATTATAAGCGGACGAGTATTTACGCTCTGCATTTAACGAAAGTAACAGTTATATGTTTCTGTTTAACGTAGGCCTACTAGAACCTTTAAGACTTACACAGGCTGGAAGAATATTTCTACTTCCCAAAGATCTAGCCCATGCGTTAACTACCATAAATGCACAATAGTATCTCCAAATGTTGAATAACTTCCAGTAACCAATCCAGAGCAAAATAAATTGTGGGTAAGCAATTGCCTATAAACAAAACAAATGTGGCATGCCAACACATGAATGAAGGTGCAAAAACTACCTGCATTGGAGCAACCATTGTGACTAGCGCAATATTTGGTATTAGAGCAAATCCATCCGCTACTAGGAGGACTAAATGAGACCATGTGCCTGGATGTGAAGCCAATTTTGAAGATGAAAAATCTTCGCGAAATATAACTAGACATGTCATGTTATACTTGGCATATGTGAAGATAGACATTTCCTGACATAAGGTTGTTCCATCACGGTTTATATTTGTTCCCAAGGGAATAATAAAGCTGACAATGCTCTTATCACATCCATGTGTCTCCGCACATTGCGTTGTAACCAGCGTTCTATTTGTTTCCAAGGGAATAATTATAAAGCTGACAATGCGCTTATCACATCCCTGTATCTCTGCACATTGCGTTGTAACCAGCATCGTCGTGGCACTAGAGGCCATGCCTAAACCCACAACAGTGCTGAAGAAAATTCATGTGTGCAAATAGACACTATGATGTTTCTTAAAAATTGGAGACGAAAGTCTGTAACATAGAAAGAAGGATTGGCATTTGCATATTTTAAAACAATAACTTTTATTTACAGTACTAAATGTAGAGTGATACGATTCATGTATATTTGGGTTGTTGTAACGACACAGAATCATAGAACCCACAATAAAATAATAGAACATTGGACTAAAGAAACATTATTCATGCACAATTGATATGGTAGCACCATTAACCACCCAACCAGATCCACTGGGTTACGACAAAACACAGGTTTGATGGCAAATACAAAGCTCTAGCATCTGGCTTATTGGCCCTCCAGGCTAATCTCACTACTCCAAGTAGCCATAGATCAAAAAGCAATAGCAAATTTGTAATGTCGATGTAGCAGTAATTTGTGATCCCTTGTCACGTTTTTGGCCATTACTCCCTCATACGAATGAATTACAAGATGTGCCACCCCAATTCAGAAACTAGGCTCGGAGCCAGTTCGAAAAAGTAAAAGTCGCCTCAATCGGAGCTCTGGTTGCGGAGATATCTCTAACTGAAGTTTAGGTTCTATTTATAGATCTCTCCACGACTTTAGTCTTTTTTAGCTGGCGGCTGCCTTTTATATCAAAATAGCTTCTTGCCTTTAATTAGATTACATGACTTATTATATGGGATATTATCTATGGGCTGCTCCCTCAACTAATAATCATCCAATGATATTGCCTCGACCCCTTCAATACATGAGCTACCTTCTTGCATGATTATAACTTTCTTAGACGTTCCCTTGATTTTGATGTTATAGATCAACCCCTTTATATTATTAGGTGATCTTAGGAATAACATTTACATAATATTTGCCATATTCCAATAACCCATTCGCCGTGGACCACTCCCGTGTGCTTGCTCCATATCACAGAGCATCAAAGATTGCCTGGGTAAGATAAGTACTTACATGTTAATTTAATTCATGGCCTTCAGTGAAAAAGATTCCTAGAATAGGATGATGAGATAATGAATAGACTCCAGTAAGATGGCCTATCATCACCAAAAAAAAAGATATGAATGAAGTGTGCATTGAGAATCGTCCTTGACTTGCAAGACAATCTCGCCGATTTTTTGCCAAACGGCTTCAACAACCTTCATATCTACAATATCTACAGGGCCGATAGACACATCTATGACGTAGAACACATTTACATCATTATCTCCCTGCTTTGGCTACTAACAGTCCATTCTTCTAAAAAAGCTTGGTCACATGTGATAAAAGCCTAGCTTGTCTTGACTACACAGTTGCAGCCCCACACCCAGAAGTTGCACAGAAGTTAGAGCAAGGAATATGGAGAAAGCAAATAAGAAACATGTGTATTATGTTGGTTGAAAAGGAAATATGCGATATGAATACGAGGCATGCCTTCGTACAACAGTTTGCAACCATCTATTTATCCTTTCTTGCTCCAGTTTTAATGTGACTATGTAACCATGAATGTGTCGAGTATACCCTATAATGCACAATGGTCAAGTACTGGATGGCAATGTAGGACAATCATTGTAACACATTAGGAACTGTTATATACAAAGACATAGAGTCTGTTGAGTACATTGTTTTCCAGAACAAGAAACAAATGAAGGACTTCTTGATGAGGATATTCTTCATTACAAGGATGAAAACATGGATTAAAAATTATACAGTAGTAGATTCTTCATCGACTAAGGTAGTTTATGGATCAAAGAGCATGGAGTTTCTGAGGTCATTGCAAGAACATGAAAGAGAGTCCATAGGCATGGCAATGGAATCAAAATGCAGCAAACAGGAAAAAGAAGACCAAAACGGGAAGAATAATGAGATAGAAGAATCTACCTGACATATGTATGGACAGTGGCAAGAGGTTCCTTTTTAGATCAGAATCACCATGTCCACAGTTTTCATTGTGACAATTTACAAATATAAGCAGATCAATATCAATAATATAGGGGTGCTAAATGCAGCTATGCCAACTCTAATTTCTTAACTAATGATGCTGCTTGCTACATATGTTATGGATTACGATATCCCAAAACAAAGGCAATTATATGTGCATTAAAATAAAAATAATACAGGCTAAACTCATGCAGTGAGAAACGAAAGATTTGCATGAGTAAACGCAATTGTTTACCTTCCTGAAGATGATTCATGGGAAAACAACTAGCCATATCTGGGAGTTATATAAGGACCTAAAGTCAGATCAAACTTCTTTTGCTGGTAAAGCAATGATATGGTACCTTCGTAGGTAGCCCAAATCTTATGTTTGAAGGCATCGTAGGCTAAACCTTAAATTTAAAGGCTGAGAGTAAACATTTTTATCCTAGTGAGAGAAAGGCAACCCCTAGTGAGAGAAGGTGGAAATGTGAACAAATTTTGCAAGGGCATTTGCATGACAACATACAAGCGGGGTTACTTTAACCCTGAGCAACATAAAGTTAATTGGGCAGCATATGAATCGTAAGTGTGACGACCATACGGATATTCGTACCATAGGAACATTATACTCGTATGTACAAAAGATGGACATTATACTCGTATGTACAAAAGATGGTCATCACACGAATGCAAAAGGGTAGTTGCACAAAACAGGATTTGAACTTGTAACCTTCTAGTTGCAAGTCATATACTTTGCCAAGTGCACTACCAATAGTTGTTGAAGATTTTCTCATGTCTTCCTTATATGTGGGGCTGTTTGTAGGAGGTTCTAAAATATTCTAGAACATGCATGCATGCGCGACACTTGGCGTGATCTGATCCATTGGAGTGGCGCGATCCTGATCTTTGGCCTAGATAATAAGGAGGCACCTACTTCTTGTCGAACCATTCCGGTTCAACGCCAGTCTTGAGCCTTCTAGGCATTTGTCTCGTGTTCCTGCTTGTCTTCGGGCCATTGTACTCTTGATTATCGTTCACATATTAGATTCTTCACTAATCTTAATGTATTTCCTCCATATTTCTTGCGTATTTTCCAAGCATTTTTCTTGTTTTCGCATAAGTTCATGACAGTTTGAACCGGAATCCTTTACCAGTTCTTGCCTGCTCTGATTCTAAGCATTCCCTTATCTATATTTTGTGGTTATTATCTCTATGGAGGAGATTTCATCCTTATTACAACAGGTCCAACAGTTTGTTCAAGTATGCCAGCAGTTGCAGTCAGACAATAAGGAGCACAGAGAACGAGTTGCTTCACATGAATCTGCTTCTAGTTCTAGATTGAGGCCACGGAAGCCTAAAATTAGCTTGCCCGAGAAGTTTGACGGCATTGGATCCAAGCTTCATGGTTTTTTGAATCAGATCAAGCTTGTGATCCAACTCCATCCTCATAGATATCCCACGGCTCAGAAACAAGTTGGGTTGATTCGTTCTCTCCTCACAACGCCAACTCTAAGTTGGTTTGCTCCTTTATTGGAGAAATGAGCCCCATAATTATAGGATTTTGATGCCTTCACTTCAGAGCTCGAGGCATGCCTTGGAGACACTGATCGTCAGTGCAAAGTAGTCACAAAACTCTGCAATCTCAAACAAGGCTCTCATCCAGCATTAGTATATGCATTAGAATGTCGCCAAATTGCTGTAGATACAGCCTGGGATGATGTTGCACTTCACGATTGCTTTCAAAAGGGTTTACGTGAGGATGTCAAGGATATGTTGTTATCTATAGAGGATCCTCAGACTCTAGAAGAAGCCATCAGATTTGTAGTCCATTGTGATAATCGGCTCTTCGAACGTAGGCAAGGGAGACATAGTCATGTCTTTTCAATCTCACAAGCATCTGTTGCTATGCCTGCCCCGGTCCCATCTATAGAATCTGGTAGGTTCGGGCCCGAGCATATGCAGATTGATCGGGCGGTTCAAGGGCCCTTGTCTGCTGCCGAGAAGTAGTGTCGGAGAGAGGCTAATCTTTGCCTCTACTATGGAGGAGCTAGTCATATTGCACATGGATGCCCTGTGAAGCGCCCAAATCAGTCGAAAAACTCCAGGGCCGGTCCAAGTAGTAGGAGTCTCTCGTCGGATGGCCGCCATTTTTTAGACTCCCTGTACGCTTCATTACAGGTTTATCCCATCAGATAAGGTCAACAAGGAATTTTTTATCTCTATGTCATTGGAATCAGAGATTGGGAGTTTGGAAGCATTGGCGCAACTTGTTGTGGTGCAAATGCCTGCTTTATAGATAATGCATTTGCCACTAAACACGCCATCCCTAGAGGCAAGATTGAGCATCCCAGTTCTATCACTGTGATTGATGGATGTGAGATCTCCTCAGGCGCAGTCACATAATGTACTGCACCTCTTCAAGTTTTGTTCGAGGGAGCTTCTTGTAGCATTTCCTTCAATCTCATTGCTAGCCCACATGCGCCAGTAGTCTTGGATTTATCCTGGCTCGAGCTACACAACCCACAGATTGCTTGGCGCACTATATCTTTTCGGTTTCCTGGTGCTAGCTGTAATTCCAGTTCATCTGCAGTTCAGGCCTCTGCACCAACTTCTACCTCCTGATTCCGTCCTTGCTGTTCCTGTTTCTGCTCCAAGTCCTGATTCAGCTCTTGTCTCTGCTCCAATTCATATCCCAGATTCTAACCATGTTCTAGATGATGTCCCAGCTCCAGTTCCTAGTCCAGTTGCTTCTGTTCTTGATCCTGCTTTTGCTCATGTTCTTGTTCATGTTCCTGCTCCTGCTTCTGTAGAGGTTTCTTCACGCCTTCAGTTTTGTGTCTTGAAGATTTCTCTTCGCGAGTTTATTAAATCTGGAAGGCAAAATCTAAGTTCAGTATTTGCAATCTAGGTTCACCCATCGGCTAGCTAGTGCACCAGTGAAGTTGCTCCAATGCTCCCAGATAAATATGGCGATTTCTCTGATGTTTTTTATGGTCCCACATATGCTCTATCGTCCACTGAGTTGAAAGTTTTGTTGGGATTATATTGAAGAGAATCTAGCTGTCGGGTTCATTCGACATTCTCAATCCCCTGTTGAAGCGTCTATCTTCTTCGTCTGGTCCCACAGTGCCAAATCGGTATCCGCTTCCTCTGATCCCAGAGTTGTTGGAGCGATTCCAGGGTGCGCGCTATTTTATGAAGATTGATCTTCGTGGTGCCTACAATCTTATCCAGATCTGGGAGGATGAAGAGTGGAAGACTGCATTTCATACTCGGTATGGCCATTTTTGAGTATAGAGTTATGTCGTTTGGCTTACTAGTTATCGAAGCAGATGCTTCTGATTTTGTTCTTGGTGGTATCCTGTCACAGGAGGGGGATGACCATGAATTGCATTCGATCGCCTATCACTCACGGAAGTTTCAGGCTGTTGAAATCAACTATCCAATTTATGATAAGAAGTTGTTGGCGATAGTTGATTCTTTCGAGGAGTGGATGCGTTTCTTAAAGGGATCTCTTTATAAGGTGACAGCCTATACAGATCATCGAAATCTGGCATATTTTTAGTCTGCTCGAGTGCTCAACCATCGTCAGGCCCGATGACATACTCAAATATTATCCCATATTGATTTCGTGATCGAGTACTATCCGGGACCCCTCCAAGGAAAGCCTGATGCATTGTCTCGACGCTCCTACCTTGAACCCAAGCAAGGTGATCCTGCATTTAATCAACAATTACAGGTTATTCTGGGGCTCAGCTTATGGCCCTTACTTTGTTCGAGGCCTCATGATCCTTGTGATACAGTCTTGTTGGAGTCTATTTGAGCATCTTTGCCCTCCAATCCATTGCCTCAAGATGTATTCTCACACCTTGACTCTGCGTCATCTTCTCAGGACCCCCCCGCTTCCAATAGCCGGGCAAAACAGTGAAGGGAAACAAACGTACTTCAAAGACAACGCCAAGAATTTTAATTACATTTTTCTAATTTTGCACATCGTAGATATAAAAATTCCATGATCTAATGGCCTAAATAAAATTCAGCTGACGTGGTAGTCCACGTGGATAAACTACAATTTCAGGAATTGTGTAAAAGGGGTTAAGCAAGCCTGCTAAAAACCACAAAAGCTCACATGAATACCAAATTGTTTGTTTATTAAAAATATTCATTTATATGTCACAGAAATGATTATACAAGGTCGTAGCAAAACCAGGTACACCGTATCCTAACCAACAAAGAAACCAACTCGACCATGCTGTAAGGCACCCACAACCTCGGGGCTACATATGACAAACAAAGTGTTGTCTATTGCTTCATCGACTTTGTTTTGTGTGGCCAGAACATTGTGGAAGGTGACCGAAGAGGGAGGCAAAGGGAAGGTGGAGCTTGTATAAGAGTAATTCACGGTCACTTGGTGGGCGAGGACAAAGGGGTCCTTGAGAATCTCCTAGGGAATGACAAGCGGCTAGATCGACCTCTTGGTGTGCGATCCATTCCCGGTAGTGTGCTGCACGCATATGAACTAGATCAGACAAGCAAACATATCAGCATAAAGATATCTAAAGCTAAAGTTATCAATGCAACTACTTAATCTCTCTAAAAAATCGGCTTTAGAATGGGAGATTACGAAAATACTGGAAGGAATATGACGAACACAACATACCTTAAGCAGCTCACAGTTGGCCAAACGATGGAATGCAGAATGTGCCCATTTCTTAAATAGGCAGTTCCCATTGGTGTGAAACGATCGATCGGATTTGAATTAGGCCTAGAATGATACCCGTGGTCTCTGCCATAACCCAAATTCAACTTGAATCCGGCGTGCATCACTAATTTGGCCTCGAACCTCGATTAAGTACAAACTAGACAGGGGAAGGTCGGAGGAAGGATCTGACGCATGTGGGCCGTTAGGTTCGGGGTAAAACTCGTGAAGGTTGGCTCTTATGGGCACATGCGCGATAGCATGGCCCTATACCCTCGCTGGCAGATCCTTATTACACACGACGGATGCCATTTGCGCGTTAGGTGGGGACAATTGGCCACGGCAGTGGGCACGTGGGTCCCCAAATGATTGGAAGAGATTTGATTAGGGGCTTCATACCATTGGATTGTCCAGGTCTAATTCAATTCTTAAAACCGAGTCGGTGAATGTTTCTTCTTTTGTAAAGTGACGTGGCAAAAGTAGTCCTCAGTCATTTGCCACGTCAGTATTTCTTTAGCACTTTCCCGCCACACCATTCATCTTTCCGGCGCAGGGGCGTTGCTCGCATTTGCTCCCTACTCTTCTGCTTTTTCCTTAGATCTGGGTTCCAAATCCGGTGATTTCTTTGTTCATAGTTTGTTAGATCCAATTCATGCCCGAATTGGACCATATTTGCCTGCACAGTATTTTAGGGTTCTAACCTTGCAGAAGAATCATGGCAAGGGGTCATCAATCGCCTTTAAGCGAGGAAGAAGAAGACGTAGAAATGGCCGGAAATGGGAGCTCCGCTGCTGAGGAGGTAGAGGATGAGGATTCTGAAGAGCTTGAAGCAATTGAAGAGGCTGCCAAACCTGAAGAAGTTGAGGCCGAGATGACCCAGGAGAGTACCGAGGATGATGAACAAGAGGAGAGGAGTGATGAGGACTCTGGAGGTCGAGATTGGGAAGAAAAGCAAGTATGCATTTGGTTTTTACGTTAATGAAGTTCTTATTTCAGTCTCACCCAAAAGGAGTTGAAGCTGCAATATATGAAAAAACAGTCCTTTCTCTTCAAAAAATCTAACTGGAAGCTTACAGATGAAGTCTCCATCTAAAGCTGAAATTGCTCGCAAGGAAAGAGAAAGGCTGAAAGAGCTGAAGTTGCGGAAAAAAGAGCAAGTGGAGAAGATTTTGAGTCAGCAAAATGCTCTCATAGATGCAGATATGGTATTCTTCCGATCACAACAATATTTTTCTTCTGTCTGGTGAATTGTGTCAAGATCATTTGAATTTCATTGTGCATTCAACAGAACACCAAAGCAAAAGGAAGACTCAAGTTTCTCCTTCAACAAACAGAAATCTTTGCACACTTTGCACAGGGTGCTGAAGGAACTGGAAAAGGAAAAAAACAAAGTGGCAGGTTATTTTTACAACCTTATTCAGTTCTTTCACAATGTCGTCTTCCTTGTGTTCAGACAGTTTAGAAATTTGCATACAGAGGTCGTCATGGCTCTAAGATTACCGAGGAGGAGGAAGATGAGGAGTATTTGAAAGAAGAGGAAACTGGTGGAGGTTCTACCAGATTAGTCGCTCAACCATCATGTGAGAATCTAGAACAACGAATAGTCAAAATTCTTTGCTCCTATACTTGATCAGGCTATCTGTATTCTCTCCCCTCTTGTTGCTTTCTGGAAAGCACTTATGTGTTGGTGCTGTGTTGAAATCTTCGGAAGATGTGCATCAACATTCTACTTTTATCATGGGCACACCTCATTGTCCCCACAGCATAAACAAGTGGCACTGTTTGGAATTTCAGTCTGGGGTTGTCTCAGTTGGCAACTAGTTAGATAGTCATCTCAACAGCGTCAAACTGAGGGAATTCAAACAATTTAGTTTCCAAATTATTTGTCAGAACTATAAAATATTCTGCTATCCTCAGGTTAATGTAATCCGTGTTGTCATGCTAATACAGAATATCTAAATGCAGTCATGCAACCAAAGTTAAACAAAAACTAGGAAGTACAAACAGGACCCCTATTTTGCAATGACACTGTTTGGATTTTTAGTCTGGGATTGTGTCAGTTGCAACTAGTTAGTTAGTCATCTCAACAGTGTCATAGCTGAGGAAATTCAAACAATCTAGTTTCCAAATCATTTGTCAGAACTATCAAATATTTCTGCTATCCTCACGTTAATGTAATCCGTGCTGTCAAATATCTAGATGCAGTCAGGCAACCAAAGTTAAACAAAAACTTGGAAGTAAAAACAGGACGCTTATTTTGCAAGTTTATGCTATGGATGAGATGTAAAATAGTATAATGCTGAAATTTTGAGAATCTCCATTTCAGTTTCAGTAGGTCTGTTTGCATTGCAATGTCCAGGTGACTGATTAGAGACTGATTAGATTTGTTTCGTACAAACGCATTCTGCGAATTTTTCATTCTGATATATGCATTTTAGGTATCCAAGGAAAAATGCGTGAATATCAGCTTGCAGGACTGAATTGGTTAATTCGCCTCTATGAGAACGGCATCAATGGAATTCTCGCTGATG
Organism: Isoetes taiwanensis; assembly: GCA_021234155.1. Classification (NCBI taxonomy): domain Eukaryota; kingdom Viridiplantae; phylum Streptophyta; class Lycopodiopsida; order Isoetales; family Isoetaceae; genus Isoetes; species Isoetes taiwanensis. Next base: position 10,952,060 of record JAJEKV010000047.1, read on the forward strand.
AGATGGTATGTGCTTGAGCCATTTGCCTTATTATTCGCTGTTCTCATTTTATCCACTGAGCTGTCTAGTATGATGGATTTTGCAGGGTCTTGGTAAAACATTACAAACAATTTCCCTCCTTGGATATTTACACGAGTTTCGTGGCATCTCAGGTCCACATATGGTTGTTGCCCCAAAGTCTACGCTGAGCAACTGGATGAATGAGATCCGTCGATTTTGCCCCATTCTCCGTGCAGTTAAATTTCATGGAAATCAGGAAGAAAGAGTAAGTTTGTGCCAACATGGAACATTCTTTTCTTGGTACTGAGGTCTTCTTTATTGTGGACTATTATAGGCCTACCAACGGGATTACATGTTAGTAGCTGGCAAATTTGATATTTGTGTTACCAGTTTTGAGATGGCTATAAAAGAAAGAACAGCTTTAAGAAAGTTTAGCTGGCGATATATTATAATTGACGAGGCTCATCGAATAAAAAATGAAAACTCAATTTTGTCAAAAACAATGAGGCTATTTTCAACTAACTACAGGCTTTTAATCACAGGAACCCCACTGCAGGTAATTATTGTCCCAATAAGTTTTTAAGCTGGGGATTCATGACGGCATTGACAAAGACTGCAACTCTTGTTATTTCTGCAGAATAACTTACATGAGCTGTGGGCACTACTGAATTTTCTGCTTCCAGAAATTTTTAGTTCTGCGGAAGCGTTTGATGAGTGGTTTCAAATCTCTGGCGAGAATGACCAACACGAAGTTGTACAGCAACTGCATAAGGTTTTAAACTGTTCTAGACTGTCCTTAAAGTTGCAGATGGTGCTATACATTCTTTTACATGTAGATTTGGTTTACATTTACATTTAACTGTATTTCAGGTGCTTCGTCCATTTCTTCTACGACGACTAAAGTCAGATGTGGAAAGAGGCTTGCCACCCAAGAAAGAAACAATATTAAAGGTGGGAATGTCTCAGATGCAAAAGAACTATTATCGAGCTCTCCTCCAGAAGGATATTGATGCTGTGAATACTGGAGGAGAGCGGAAGCGGCTACTTAACATAGCAATGCAGCTACGGAAGTGCTGTAATCATCCGTATCTATTCCAGGGTGCTGAGCCTGGTCCTCCTTACACCACTGGTGAACATCTAATTGAGAATGCAGGTAATATAGCACAGGTTTTTATATTCATGTAGCTTATATGGTTGAACTCCCAAGTTGATTCTGGTACGTTCAGGTAAAATGGTGCTGCTTGACAAGTTACTTCCAAAGCTAAAAGAACGCAATTCACGCGTGCTCATCTTTTCCCAGGTGAAAAATTTGAATGAGTAAAATTTGAATCAATTGATTTTGAAAGAATCTGAATCAGTTGATTTTGAAAATTTACATGTCCATACTATAAACTTTCTACCTCCTTCTAGATGACACGTCTTCTGGACATACTTGAGGACTACTGTCATTATCGCGGATACCAATTTTGTCGCATTGATGGAAATACAAGTGGTGAGGACAGGGAAAGCTCCATTGATGTTTTCAACCAGGAGGGGAGTGAGAAATTCCTTTTTCTGCTGTCCACTCGAGCTGGAGGGCTTGGGATCAATTTGGCTACTGCAGATATTGTGATTCTCTATGATAGTGACTGGTATTCTTTGCTGCATAACCACTGGGCTTCTATTTTTTGATGCAGAAAAAACTTTTAGCATTTAGGCTTTCAATTCCTTGAAGTAGATAATTAAGTAAATATGCTTCAAACAGGAATCCTCAAGTTGATCTACAAGCACAGGATCGTGCTCATCGTATTGGGCAAAAAAAGGAAGTTCAGGTTTTCCGTTTCTGCACAGAGGTAAATGATTAGCATGCATTGTGCTCCATGTTGATCGTAGAGCTTGCATTCTCTGATCCATGCTAATCGTAGGGCTTCCATTATGTGATCCATGCTGATCTTGTGATTAATTCTTTTGCTAGTACACGATTGAAGAGAAGGTTATTGAACGTGCTTACAAAAAGCTGGCTTTGGATGCCTTGGTTATTCAGCAGGGGCGTCTTGCAGAGCAAAAGGGTACCACCTCCTTTGACAAGAGTTCAATTTGCTATATTTTGCAAATTCCTAGTTATAATTATCTTTAAATATTTTCTCGTTCTAGAGCACCTGGATTAACATTTCATTCTTATGCTTGATGTTGCAGCCGTCAACAAGGACGAGCTTTTGCAGATGGTGAGGTTTGGTGCTGAGATGGTCTTTAGTTCAAAAGATAGTACAATCACAGATGAAGATATAGACCGCATAATCGCTAAAGGAAGGGCAGCAACTGCTGAGCTTGATGCCAAAATGAAAAAGTTTACTGAAGATGCCATTAAATTTAAAATGGATGATAGTGAGTACCATCTTAATGCAAACATCTGTTCTATGCCACTTATCGATAGCTACCTGATATTTTGTTGATCCTTGCTAGCGGCGGATTTTTATGATTTTGATGACAAGGATGAGAAGGTAATTTTAAGTGTAACTGTTTTGATTTGAAAAGAAGCATCTATACTCGGGTGCCATTTCTGCTTTTCTGCCAGAAGCTTCAGTTAATTAACATAGTTTATGGCTTCAAATACAGGAAGATGGAAAAACAGATTTTAAGAAAATAGCTGCTGAAAATTGGATTGAGCCCCCAAAACGAGAGCGCAAACGCAAGTAATGTGGATGGCTGTACTGTGAAATCTATATAAGACAGATGGCTCTGTTTTATTGACCAATTTTTTCTGTCTTAACAGTTACTCTGAGTCTGACTACTTCAAGCAAGCAATGCGAACAGGTGGCCCAGCAAAGCCCAAAGAACCCCGCATTCCACGAATGCCCCAGCTGTATCCTTTTTATTGGTTTATCATCTATCATAATGTGTACATCTTTTATGGCATTTAACTTTATCCCTTTCTACAAAAAGTATCCTTGACATTATTAATAGACACGATTTTCAGTTCTTTAATGTGCAAAGGTTGACGCAGCTCTATGAGAAGGAAGTCAGATTTAAGCTTTGGTAAGTCTCTACAGAAACATAATTCATGGATGAAATTGTAAGGGTGATTACAGATGTTTGATTTGGAAAGGCTGACATTTGGGATTCTCTATAATTATGCAGCAGGCACATCACAAAAGCCAAGGAAAAGATCTTGCAGAACTAGAAGAATATGAGGGTAGAGTAACTGTTTTTGTTTATTTTACTATTGTATGCATGCATTTCTTGCTGATTTTGTCAAATGTATTAGCAGAAGGAGAACCACTGACACCTTTAGAACAGGATGAAAAAGAAAGACTTCTGCAAGAGGCGAGTTGCATATTTTCAATCAACAAGGATTATGCTTCTCTTAATAACATATCTTCTCTCTGTTCAGGGATTCTCGAATTGGACTCGTCGAGATTTCAATGCATTTGTTAGAGCTTGTGAGAAGTATGGTCGGTCAGACATTAAAAGTATTGCCAGTGAGATGGAAGGAAAAACAGAGGAGGAGGTTGAAAGTTATGCACGTGTCTTCAGAGAACGATATAAGGAACTAAATGGTAAGTTGTTACTTATGATCTGTTGTAGCTCCTGTTAAAGCCCGAACAAGAAGATTCATTACATCATTAAGCTTTTATATTATGGACTCATAAAAGATTTTATAATGGTGCAGAATATGATCGCATCATTAAGAACATTGAGAGAGGGGAAACTAGAATTGCACGCAAAGATGAGATAATGAAATCCATTGGAAAGAAACTTGATAGATATAGAAACCCTTGGCAAGAGTTACGGATACAATATGGTCAAAACAAAGGGAAATTATACAATGAAGAATGCGACCGGTTTCTGGTGCGTCCTCTTTGAAATGCCATCTTTTTTACTGTATAAATTCTTTCTAATCAACGATATTCTCCATAGATTTGCATGGTTCACAGGCTTGGCTATGGCAACTGGGATGAGCTTAAGGCAGCTTTCAGAAATTCATCATTGTTTAGATTTGACTGGTTTGTGAAGTCAAGGACGCCTGCTGAACTTGCTCGCCGCTGTGAGACATTGATTCGGCTTATTGAAAAGGAAAATCAAGAGATAGAAGAACGGGAACGACAAGCACGTAAAGATCAGAAGAAGTTGGGAAAGGTGGTTAATTATCATTGTTTTTTCTAATCACTTGTGTATTATCTTAACATTTAAATGTTTGCTTAGGGGACTGCTTCGCCTTCAATGCGTTCATGGCCTAATCTATCTGGTAGTGAAAGAGACGACAATGCAGGCACCAAAAAGAGGAAACCTGCCAGCATTGACATAGTAGCTTCTGTAAGTTCATTTAAAGTTGAAAGTATCCTTTGTATGTGATAAGATCCTCGAATTTCGAGCTAATCAGTTGGCATTGCAGGGTAGAAAAAGATAATGGAAGTCTATGAAACATTGGCCGCTAGTAGTTTCTATAAGTTCGATTGGAAAATTTGCCCCTGGCTGGGATCCCTGGTTGTCATGTAACTATGGAGTTGCAGTATATACAATGAAGCCAACTGGACTTTGGAGGATTATGCACTACAATTTTGAAGTTGCAAAGCAATCCATTCTTTGTGGAAAGATAGTTGTGAGTTTCCATTGACAAATATTTATGATGGCGGAAAGGTTGGCAGCGGGCTTCATATTGAGCTCAGCAACCAGACCGCACGTTAATTTTTTCTAACCCACTCTTTAATGTGGAGGCTTCTGACCACCCACTTTTTGCCTGCTCGTGTGTTTACCAAAAGATCATTCTCACATTGGATATAAGGCATTTCTGGATGTCAAATGTCAACCATAATATTACCCCATAATTGGCTGATGGCTCTGGGTGGTTAAAACTTTGGATTGGATTTTCATCTCAGGTCAACATATGAAAAAACAACCAAACTTATGACTTGCGTATTCCAAATGTCTACAAGGAAAAGTAAGCTTGTTGTATGTAGGCAGATACCTTGGTACGCCAATAAACGTGGTCTGTACTCCTTGTCTAATAGGCAATCCTTTGTCTCGTCGTGGGAATGTGCAATATTTTTGACATTTTAATGCGTTTTACCTCTTAAGGTTTTTGGATTGCCCGCAGGGCAAATCAAACCTTTGATTGATGGGACGATTTGTGGGTTTCTTGTTTGGATGGGGTGGTTAGGAGCAATTTACATAAAGCCAAGAATCTGAAAACAGGTTAGGAGCAATCCTCCTCGTCATGTCAGTAGGAGCAAAAATTCTTAGGCATATGATGCCACATATTAACAAATTCTTGTGGTGGGATTTTTTTTCAAGATCAACTGCGACAGGGAGGAACTTGCCTTTCGTGGACCAGTGACCACCATGAGCAACGAAGGAGGAGACCTGGGATGCACCATCAGATTATTTTTGATGTAAAAAATGCGTTTTGCATATTTTTCACTCGACGGCCAAAATAAATAGATTTTGGATGCGCAAATACTTTAGTTTTGCGTACTCAAACTTTACTTTGCGCACGCAAAATAGTGCATAAAAACAATTTTGCAAAACAAAATGGAAAAAAAACAAAAAAAAAAATTCCCCATACGCTGTGAAATACATCGTTTTGGCACCCAAGCTTTTTCCGCACATGCAAAAATAGTGTATGCAAAAAAGGGGGGGGGGGGGTGTGGGAGAAAAAAAGGAGAATAAAATAGAAGAGAGTTTTTATCGTCCACGCAGACCAGTCAACCTATGGGACCGAAAAAGGAGATACAGCAAACGTATTACTGTCCGGGTTAAAAAAACCCCTATCCCGAAGGGTTTTTGGGGGAAAAACCGTGACAGGAATAAGAGAGCTGTCAAATGTACATACATCTATCATGAGGGGAAAAAATATATCCACATATCAGTGAGCGCCCGAGGATCGAGCTGATCCCGGCAATCTATAACCTCTTGAAGGTATGATCCTAGCATCTGCACCGAGGCCATGTTCAACATCTCATACAGGGGCTAGCCAGGCTGGACCAGCTCAGCATAGCATGTCCGAGTTTCATCATATGGCGGACAGCTCTGAATGGTATGGCATTCGTCTTTCACAACTCCAACTTGGCAGCGTTGGCAAAGCCTCTCCTAATGCGGCTCCTCAATCCATCTTCTCGTCTAATCCGGATACGGTGTGTGGATAGAGGCAATGGATCTGCACTTTTTCATGGGTAAATGGGTGCGCAGGTAGCGTTGCGAGCCCTGCTCTAGCATGGGATTTATATGGCGTTGGTAATGTGACGTCTTGACCTATTCAAGGGTGCTAGCGTCCCAAAGCTTGCTGAGGAAGCATGTATCAAGGTACTGTCTGAGGCTGTAGTGGTCTGCCTCCGTTTGCACTCGGATGCACCTGTGCTCCTGCACATTCCATCTGGCCAACCATTGAGCTCTCTTTTTGCTAGCAGGCCTTAGGCACTTAAACCCCATTACCACGGTGTACGAGGTTAGGGAGGCGAGTATCGTCCATACTGACCACCTTCTGGAAGTGATCATGTGTTGGTCAAGGGCCCCCTTCTGAAGAGGCAAGAAGCTTGTCTCCTGCAACAGTATTTGGTATAGAACCGACATAGTTTACATTGTTTCACGTCTGCATAAAAAACTTTGCGTACGCAAAACAATTGTTTCGCATATATGATTTTATTCCCCTTTTGTATTTCTGTATGATTTTTTTTTTCACTGTACGCGAAACACAGTATTTTAACTGTTTTGCATACCTGAAGTTGTTTTTGCACATGGAAAATATGCTTTTTGTGTATGCAAAAACAACTGCATGTATGCATTTTAGTTGCTTGGACCGTTGGATGTTGATTTCGAACAATCTTGCCCATCGTTAAGCGCGACTCGTTTTTTTAGCAAGTTTTAGTTGACTATCAGTTACAAATACATGATTAAACTATATGTCGCATGAAGTGCATTGTACACACGTACGATACACTTATATGGGCGTATGTCTTTGAGCTGATATTTGTGATGGACGCCCTGCACGAATATCAGCAAAAGCAACTGGGAGGGATGTTGGGAGCCCTGTGTGGGGGTAATTCAATGGTTTAATTTCTTGATATGTGAGATGTCATGTTCCACGATGTAATATATAATATTAATAATATTTATATATACAAGAAATGTATCGCGGCGGCCAAGCTGCCGCGAACATTTCTCTTATCCATTTCCCTTATGTTCTAGAAGCGAATTAGAACATGAGAATGTTCGAGACCATCCTTCTCTCTCAACTCACTATAAGGAGGGCTAGTCCATACGTAATTCCATTGTGCACGTGAATATTCCAAAACGATGTTGCAATAGTGGCAGCAACGTGGGATTCAATATCTTCATGATGCAGATATATCCTTGTAAGATGGGCCTAGATGGATATATGGCCAATCAATATTGAGTATGGAGATTTTAACAAAATCCAAAATTATATAATTTTATGCTCAATACAAAAAAAATATTCTCAGTTAATGCAAGTCAATTAATGGGGCTTTTACCATTACCATGTTGATTTTAGCACACTTGGTTTTTTTTTTATGGAAGGCATGTCTTCCACTTGTCTTCATCTATTAAGTTTAGCTTGCCTATATAATTAATTTGCAAATGCAGAGGTTGAAGCCTCCGCATGGAACAACATTCAGATAAACAATAAGCGATTGGACCCATTTTCCATGTAAATGCATTGCAGCAACTTGCTACAAAGGATATTGTAGCAAACACACGATACTGCTCCTAATTTTGAGCTGGAAATGGTTGTTTGGGCCAAGACTACAAATACATCATAGCAATTCAACTAAACTTCCTAGCTAGGCAATATTCTGTTCGTTGAAGTGTTCTAAAAATAAAATGGAAATTAGTATCTTGAAGACAACACTTTCCTCGCAATTGCACAACATCACGAACATATGATGCAGATAGAATGCTTTATGTCAGCATTGCAATTGACTTATGTACTAAATCACAAATTTTGTTCTCAGCCTTTACCAGAGTAAATATATAAGACATGCAAAAACATAGTCCAAAAGAATAATATGCATCTGCCATAAAGGTTAAAGTTCTTGCACTGCTTTCAAATCCACCAACTGCCACCAACAATTGGGAGTGCTTCTGGAAGCAGATTCCATTTAGAGCCATAGCAGAAAGGTGCCTATGCCATAGTGGGGGTTGATGCTCTTTTATTTCCATGCCAATGTTGAATAGAGCTACTATAAATCCATCACCCAACAAATCACACTTTAAAATCCAGACTTTGAAAATTCGATGGAAATATAGGTCGGATCGTGCTTGCAAAATACTGTACATATTCAGCAAGCTCTATCTTACTCTCTTTTACTGGCAGGTTTCTTAGGTAAGGTCCTCCCCAGTTGGGGAGTTTCAGCTCTATATAAGCGTCTCCAAGAAGAATTATATGTGGCAAAAGATTTAATTAAAAAAAAAACACTATTTTGCGCTTTCTACAATCACTTTCAAAATGGATAACCTTGCTTATATAGTCCGGGTTATATATATTAATCTCAACACTGACTTATCATAAGCTTTCTATCTGACCACTTGTTATTCTCTTGAACAAATTGGCTCTTCTCTATTAAACGTTTCCTTTCTGCCATGTTACACTTTGCTATGGAATAGCTCTGCAATTTATTGAGCCCTTTGTAACCTATTGCAAAAATATTGGAAAATCCACTATTCCAATTAATTTACCTCCTTGTGAAATTTGCATCTGTTTCAAAGAATTTTCAGCCTCAAAAATCTTGAAGCCTTGCAAGCTGCCCTCAGATTATCTGCTAGACGTTTTTATCCCCATTTGGCACACACATCCATTGTCATAACTCATTAGAACAAAAAACTAAGAGAAGTATGCAAAGGAAAATGTATGATAAAATTCATTACAGAAATACACAGAACATACTATTGATACAACAAAAAGAGAAAGCCCCAGCTGAGTAACTTCTTAGACTTGATATTAGTTGCATCTAATATCTATATTTTTGCTTTTAATCCGATTTTTATCATGTCCTTCTAAACATCAAAGTATTTACAGACATGTTTTATTACATCACCATTTAAACATGCGGCCATGCTCAGGTCTGACATCAGCCATATTCAAACCTTATATTTTTTTAAACTATAATTTCTAACCTGGTATCCGTGGCCTTGAAGCTTTATACCAATAGCCTGACTACATAGGAGATGTCTCTTTAGGTAACAGATGGCTACAGCCCAAACCTGTACCATTGTTTGCTAGATAATCCAAACCAGTGTATGATGTGATAAACATGTGAATGGCATGCCAACAATTGCCAAAGGAGCAAGATTGACCGTCACCAAAAAGCCAAATTATCTACAGAAGAAATGGTCTGATTAAAGGCAGTATGGCAGCATGGACCTCTTCTGCGGCCGCCATAGCTGTAACCTTCATTGCAATCGCCATAACCGTGATCAAATCCAATGCTGCTCAGCACTCTAAACGGAAGGGATTGCACAGAGCTCCTATGGAGCCAAAATCTCGTGCCCAAATCATTGCTGCTGTCTGTATTTGTTTGGAATCCAAACATAGAGAGGCATTTGCCAAAAAGATCCTGATGTAGAGCCCAAATCAGAGAAGGCTCCACAAGCAAAGATGCAGGGCGGCAACATCTAGCGTCTGCTGGCCGCATCCATCTCCTAGTGCCACTACTAAAATAATAATTTTATCCCCTGAGCGATTTTGCCCTATTTTGTTCCCCGAAACGAATTCCTTTAGAAAAAAATAGAAGCATACTATGATTCTTTCACAAGTTTGGCTGGCAAAGTGGCAGACCTTGTTGCAAAGTAGAGAACACGACCATCAATTAAGCGATTACAAACTTTGGACGATGCCGAAATGGTGTAACAAACTACATTTCTAAAACCATTTAATCTCGTAGAAGGCCGTGATGGATCTTCCGAGGATGAATATTGATTGGTCAAGAAATTCTGGCCGGATTGTTTCTTGCACCCCACAAATCCTTCAAGCGAGGAGTAGAGCATGTGGATCCAGAGTTGAGCAGAGTTGGGAGTGCTTGCAAAGCAAGAAATCAATCTCCATATCCGCCATAAATGCGTTTAAATGTGCATGGAAACTAATTAGACGAAACAAAATATTATTATCTATACTATTTTAATGCTTGAAACAAAATTGTACGATCTAATTTGAATTAACCACGTGTCAATTTAAGAACACTTCAAATAAATTGGCTTTAAACAAATTTGATGCAAACAAAAATTTTATCTGCATTATATATGAGTGATAATGGACTATGCATAATTTTTTTTTTTTTTTTTGACATTGTTTTGTAAGAACTCTATCTCTATTGTAAGTAAAATGATGCAGTGGAACTACTTAGAAAATGAATCATGGCATATGAAACAACAATATTTTTTGTAGAAGAACATGGAATGCGATTATGCATACTATCTACCAATCATATTAAAAATAATAATAGAATCATATTAAGAATAATACTGAATGTATAGACCCATCAATATATGATCATATGTTTGAAAACCACCAATGCTACAAAACAAATCACACCACTAGTTATGGGAGTTGAACCCACTATAATAGAGTGAAATAGTAATAGAACTAATGCAACAAGGCTACATTACAATCGATGTTTATCAAAGAGCAACAGAGACATATTTTGTCCCATAACACCACAACAAAACAATGATATAACAACATTAGAACTCATGGGATTGAACCATGGTTACAAAAAGAAGGTAAGTATGTGCATTGCATGGTGTTAAGTAAAAGAGGGCCTCAAAATGCATGCATTACTATGCATGTAATACATGCACGTGTGCATGCCAAAACCATAGGTTGTGATTGCAAACTAACTAGAAATACACCATACGCTCTAAAAATATTACTAACATACCTTTCACACCCTTTCACGAATACAACAACGCAATCATATGCAAGCTATAGCAAAATGGCCATATATTTAAACGTTTTACGCGGCGCCAAAACATTTGTGATAAAATAAAATTATAAGGACGAGAGATGTCAATAATTTTAAAGAATGGGAGTTGAGCCCACTATAATAGCGTCTAGTAGTTATGGAGCCAATACAATATAGCCACACCTACAATCGATGTTTATCTTAGATTGAACCATGATTATAAAACCATTTACCACCTGCCACTGCAAATTGAAGAGCATGTAAATATGCCAAGAACCTCAAAACAAAGAAAAGTTGATTACCTTGGAGAGAAGATGATTACCTTGGAGAGAAGAGAACATGAAAGATTGCACACGGTTTGTACAAACCCTATGTGCCTTTTGATGCTAGAAAAATGTAGGCTCTCATGTGAAAAAAGGCGTATGTGACTTAAAAAGAAAGTAAGCATGTATTGGCGGTGTTAAGTAAAAGAGGGGCTCAACATGCATGCAATGCATCATGCAACCGTGTGCATCATTTATGGTGCATGGTCTGCATGTGTGCATGCATTGCATGCAATGCATGCAAATGTGCATGCCAAAACCATAGGTGAGAATGCAAACTAACTAGAAATATATCACGTGCTCTAGAAATATTACTGACATACACTCACACAAATACAACAATACAATTATATGCAAACCATAGTAAAATGGTCAGTATATTTATCGTTTTTTTTTTGAACTATTTTTGTGATATTTGTCATATTATACTTCAAATAGTGCCATATCATACAAATCATATGTATAAGTATAAAACATATGAAATATTGAATCTATCCTCTGTTGTTGTCATGTCCGTTCAGAACAAGGACAACAAAACTGAGCAGAAAACTGAGCAAAAGAGAAGTAGAAGCCGTGAAATATAAACATTTGTCATTTCATTTGTTATTATGAAAATTCTTGTGGTAGCATCAACCTTATCATGAACCCATATTTCTGGAGGTCTTGCTCCCGTATTATGAACTCATATTTCTAGACGTCTCACTCCGTTAATTTTACACTGGTTGATTTGCAGAGGAGCATTTTGATTGAATGCACTTGTAGTTTCGCTCCTTTCACCCTTCTTCGTCACTTCAGAACCCACCAAATTAGCGCAGATCTTCTTGACTTCATGTAGGCAGTGTAAATTTGTTTTTTTTTTAAGCTGGTTGATTCATCTGCATCATTTGGTTTATATCTTGGCGTTACGTGGAGCGGCAACAATGAGCAGATTCATGCTCTGGAATGGGAGCTGGCCACCGGCAGCCAGCTCCCATTCCAGAGCATGAATCTGCTCATTGTTGCCGCTCCACGACGTCAAGGTAAGCTTCGCAGATGAGCTTCGGCAGATGGTAAGCAGACCGGCTGTCTCAGGTTCCTCAAGAATGATCTACCCATTTGTCATTCCTGATTAGTATGATCGCCACATGGCGAGCTCTCATTATATACCAAACAAGCCTTGACGTTCACTGAAGCTTGTAAATATTGGGGTCCCTTCTTGAAAAGTTTGATTTCTGATCCATATATAGGGCCTGTGTTTTCTGTAGCCTCGCAATCAATCTTATCTTTACAATTGTTCATCCAGATCTTTACTTGTTGAAGCCATTCTTCTCTTTTGCTCTTCCTCGGCACAACTTCTCAACCTTGCAAATCTGGAAAAGTTTTTGGTTTTAATTAGAAATTTTTCGATGTAGGCACATGTCGGTCAATGGGAGCCTATTTTCGGTGGAGGATTTTCTGCTTCCAGAAGCTTTCTTCTGTTTGCCGGATTGGCAAGATTGGTAGTCTCCAGAAGCAGTCAGAGGAACCGAATGGAAGTTGGAGCTGATTTAGGTAAGTTTGTGTCCCACTTGCCAATTTACTGCATTCAAGAAGAGTCTCCATTTTATCCGAGAAGCTTGGCCTTTGTAGAATAGCTTGGCCTTCGTACTAGACTGTGCATAGTCCAAGAGGGCAATCCTTTATTGCAATAGCAACTTGTTTAATGCTCTTTAGATGCTATCTAATAGTGGAGCCGGAGATGACAACCCTCCAAACATTAGCTTCTTATTTAAGTCTCATGGTGCACCATAGGCAAATTATCAAAATCTTATATTGTTTCCTAGCGCAGCTAATGATTTGCTCGACGACTATGTACATGAAGTAGCATATCTATAGTATGTCTAATATATAGGTACCTGGGTACCATCCTTGGTCAGACTATAGATCTTTAGCACAATCTCAACTATTTATACTTGTTTTATTCAAGTTATCGAAGATCCTAGCAGTACCATACTTGAATATGATGAACTATAGGCAACCATTAATTGCTAGATACTTTATTAGACTTACTTGATGTATATATTCTAACTAAGGGTGAACAAGATTGGAGAGATATGCCATCTATTGACCTAACACCATTGTAAGCAAGAAAGGTATAATAAATAGGAAAAAAAAAACTCATCTAATAAGACCGGATGAAGACCCTTATCAGATAGTCTTTAATCGAAGGCATTTTCAAAATTGAAAAAGATTCAAAGGCAGATCTGAAAGTATAAAATACAGCAGCGCACATAAACTAAAAATATAGTAGGATTTCAATAACATCATCAAAGTGGTTTCAATTGATAACATAATCTTGAGATTACAGAGAACCTATAGACAATGTCTTGGGCTGGCTTATAAGTGCTCTCCTATTGAGACAGAGGTTAGGGATCATATTTGGATCCAGTATCTACAGATTTATTCATACTTAAGCTTGTCTTGTGGGGCAAGTGATTGTGCTTTGTTCTTGAGGCTCTAGTTCCAATGGCATATCCCTTATTGTACTTTGCATTTGATAAATAAAAATTTTGTCCTTCAAGAATGTGACGCCCCTACTTCTTCTCACGATGCTCCCCAGAGTTCATCGGAAACCTGAGTTCATCCCCACACCAATTCCAAGCACCGGATTAGGGGCCATCCACCGACACCAATTCAAAACCGTCTAGATGTTTATGAGTAGGATTTTAGTGAGGAAGAATGGATGGATCATTTGCCCCTAGACTATGCTTCCCTTGGGACCGATCCCCTCGGGTCATTCTTGATGGCGTGAATAAACATGAGCACATGACATCAATACATCAACAAGGTCACCCATTTATGCTTGGGTGTCTCGAACGCATTACCAAGATCTACGAAGGGTGAGGAAGAATACATCATAATATAACATGTATAACAACAACATCAGGGTGAATAACAACAACAAAGGGGATCCTACCCAAGGCTCGGGACTCATGGGGAATCGACGACGGCTTTGGTCTCGTAGTCAATGCGGGCCGAATTCATGGCAAATGGATTGGGCTGGCATAAGAACATGGCCGTTGGGTGATCCACTCCATCCGCCCTCCCCGTGCACACCTTGCGAGTAGGTTGAAGGGTGTTGGGACCGGACCGTAACTGCAAGGGGGTGCATAACCAAAAGGGCTATTGCCGGGTTGCATCTCCCGCCCCGATGAGGCGGGGAGGAGAGTCACCTCCCCTCTAGAGGCATGCATGCCCAATCACGGAGAGGGCCTTTTGCCTCGTATTCGACTTGAACCTCATTGAAGGTGACGATCACCCAAGAGGTGTCGAGCTCATGCCTTGCCCACACGCTAGTTGGCAAACCATTAAGCCTAGCCGACTTCGGATCGTTATATTATGCTAGAACGTCACAAAGAATGTTTTTTTATTGTCTTGGGCTTGTCTATCAAACATTTACGAGAATTCATGTGTTCTTCTAAAATGCAATTGAGTTCGTTGGCCCATTGGTATTTGCCTGCTTTGTCAATTTGAGATCCAAAGCCTTCTTTGGTCATCCTAAAGCTCTTCCATTGTGTCTCGCAAGTTATCATCTCTATTGCAAATAGGGGTTTCAACTAATATGTCTACATCTTTGAGGAATTACAATATTAGTATGGTTGCCAACATCAATCACTTAAAGGAGCTTCATCTTCTTCTTCTGCAACATGGCAAAATTTCAGAAGTAAGCATTAAACTATAGATTTGATACTGGTGCATCAAGGGATTGCCGGTTAGAAACATGTTGTTCGTATTTCTTGATAATGTTTCTCCATCTAAGATTTTATTGAGGCTAATAGGAATGTAACATATAAAAATTATGCGAAAAGCTGGCCCATTGAGGTATTAATAAAGCTGCAATAATTATGTTTATTTTCATTTTGTCATCATCTCATGGCACCCCAGCCAAATCATTGAATAAACGTAGGATTTGCCTTATATACATGTGATCGTCTCAATTCTTCATTTAGTGTCAGAGTAGGATTTGAACCTACAATCTCATACCTCAAATGTTTTTGACTGGTGCAAAAGGTATATTTGTACGACATTTAGTGGAGGTAGCAATATGATTTTGGAGGTGTAATTTTGTGATGTATTAATTCGTAATTTCTAGAGGAAGCACAATATTGTACAATCTTGGCATACTCTGTGCGTGCGTGTGTAGCGAGAAAATTCAGTCAACACTTGTTAAAAGCAATTCAAGAATGGAGAACGACTTTTAGCAGCATAGCTTAAGAGTGTGGAGAATCTAGATCTGACACATACTTAAGGCTCTAGCTCAGATGCCTCTCAAGATCTACAAGATAGTCATAATTTAAGTATCTTCAAATTATATATAATACGAGATGGCACTTGGGCTACTGATTGTCAATCTGAACACTCAACATGGTTAGAAGCTATGTCTTAAGCATATTGTCATGTTCATGTATTGCTACAAAAGGAATTACTACACATGTTAACACTAAAAAAATTCAATGATACAAAAAACAATATTGTATGCAAAGACTTCCACAAATAAGAATCAATATTACTAGCATTGTAGAAACTGACACAAAATGCTTCTCCTTCAGCCATGCTCAATGCTTTAAATAAATTTGGCATTTCGACATGGTAAAGAAATGGCAGTGGGGGTGATTGATCCTTGTAGGTTGGGTAATATTTTTCTTTTGCGGAGGATAAACAAGTCTATTATACCGAGTAAAAGCTTACATGACTACGTAGCAAATAAACATCTTCCTGCACAAGTTTGAAGAAGGGTAGCTAGGAGTTAACCTACAACCTTATATGGTCTTGAGGATTCCTAGCCACTAGAGTTTGGTAAAAGTATCCCGTGCCATCTCTTTTTTGGGTGGCCTCACAATAATGCATGCATGCATTTGTATTTTCTTAAACACCTCACAAGAGAATTCACCAATTGTGTGCATAAGGTGTGTGAAAATTGCTGCTCTCCTTCCCACCCATAGGCCATCAGTCAATACCGCTCCTTCCTCAAGAACAAGAAAGCCAGATACCTCACAGAGCATCAGCAACAGATGTTTGGTCTTCTGGATCGGCACTCCAAGACGATACGAGAAGGGTCTTGAGCAAGGCTGCCCACGACCCACGTGGAACATCACCTCGGAGCAATGGGCACAAGATTTGCAATGCCTTTCACGACTGCTTTCGAGGGGCGGACACCAGTCCCTCCACAGATAGGCATGGCTCTGGTCATCACAGAGGGGGATGTCATCATGGGTCTACAACGTCTAGCTAATGGGAAGGCGGCAGATTTATATGGCATGCGTGCGTAACTTCTGAAATGGCCGTGGGCCTCCACGGTGCCTGTCCTCGGCATTATTCAATAAAGCATTGCAAGAAGGCTTCCCCCTGTGTGTGTGGACCATTAGTAGAGTTGTGCCCATATACAATGCAGGGGACCCTCAATGTATGTGGGCCAACTATCGTACTATTATGGTCACTCTCTGTTTGTGTGTGTGTGTGTGGTGCATCCTTGAGCAGCGGGACAATATGGTGAGGAGGATGGATGTGTGTGCTCTGTGTGTGTGTGCTTTCGCCATGCATTCCACCATTGATCATATCTTCACTTTGCGTATGACATTGATTGAGGATAGCAGGAATCACCGACAAAACCTCATGTGTGTTGTTTGTGGATTGTGTAAAAGCTTTTGACACGATTGGACCCGACGGGTTATGGAGCTAGCTCGAGCGTGGGACCCCTTGACTGCGTGAATGCGTGTGATCTGTGCTATAGGAGGCATGCTCAGGTAAGATCACATCATCGGGACGCAATGGAGTAATCACAATATTGAGTGCGTCGTGGTTGCCCCTCTCCCCACACTCTTTGGTCTATACATTGTGTGTGGTGGAAGATTGGCTCTCGAGCATGGAGGTGCAGGCGCCCATCTTATGCATTTCACAATCCGCAACTCATATATAAGCACAATTTCATTATTTTTGGACAATACCTGAATTTATGGACCATTTTTTAAATTCTCGCATCAATGACTCTTTTCTATATACTAATTGACATCCCCTGCGAGGTGCACACACATATGCCTCCCCCAGCATGCACCTGCAGTATCTTGATAGTATTGGGTATCTTCTTCTTGTTTGGCCAGTTCCCAAGCATAGTCGATAGTCTCTATCTCTATGTAGTCACTAGTGTGATCATAGGCTTCCATCTCCCACGTCGGATACAAGACATCATCAATGCATAGGTTTATCCTTTCACGGACCAATGCTCCTCGCGGCGATGGCTTGACGCTTTGTGGTACATGACTGGTCATTCTCAAACTAAAAAAACTAGAGGCCCAGCGTGCCCATTCAACCTCTCATCATCATCACAGATCTGCACATGTTATTGAAATGTGTAAAAGATATGAAATCACATACCTATTTTTGTTTTGTACAAATGAATCATCCAGTTGCAAGAGAAATCTCATGGCAAGAGAAATCTCATGGCTCATCAAATGGACATTCATGTTCTTTGTGGTGGGGCTGCATTAGATATGTGTGGGACAATAGATAGTGTCAACTTCGATGAAAGTGCCTTCTTGTCAAATAGTCCGTGATCTCAAGTCTTGGATGGCATATATAGCTTTGTCATTGTAGTAGTCCATATATAATGAAATAGTCCAAAAATGAATGTTGAGACTGCTAGGCAAATAGAATCCTTGGGTGTCGAACACAACCATAGTATTCAATCCTAGAAACAGGTCACATACTGTAAGATCCAGGTCTGCAAAGGATACAAAACCCTTTCCAGAAGGTATTGTGATCCCATACCTCTATTTATGAGCATTTATCCTCTCCTAGAGTGTATATCCCCCGACTTCAAACACCTCTTACACCGTGTTCATATCTCTCGCCTCGTTTCCAAGCACGAAACACATATGAAAATTATATCAAAACTTGGTGAAATGGTCTTAAAAAATACGTAAAGAAAGAGAGAGAGAGATTGAGCCTCAACAGACAATTTGATAAGCCCAAATTGGAATTTGGTGCATCCAAATTGGGCGGGCATAATTTGAGGTTTTTTTTTTTTTTTGCACGCCTTAAATTGGACGCCCACCCAATTTGGACGATGAAATTGTGCATGCTAAGCCCATTTAAGACTCTCCATATTGGTCGTCCGCGGACCAGCCCCATTCCGAGCATGAATCGCTCATTGTTGCCGCTCCACGACGTCAAGGTCGATCGCGCAGATGAGCTTTGTGTGGATGGTAAGCAGACCGCCCGGTGTGTGTGGGTTCCTCAAGAATGATCTACCCATTTGTCATTCCCGTAGTATGATCGCCACATGGCGAGCTCTCATTATATACCAAACAAGCCTTGACGTTCACTGAAGCTTGTAAATATTGGGGTCCCTTCTTGAAAAGTTTGATTTCTGATCCATATATAGGGCCTGTGTTTTCTGTAGCCTCGCAATCAATCTTATCTTTACAATTGTTCATCCAGATCTTTACTTGTTGAAGCCATTCTTCTCTTTTGCTCTTCCTCGGCACAACTTCTCAACCTTGCAAATCTGGAAAAGTTTTTGGTTTTAATTAGAAATTTTTCGATGTAGGCACATGTCGGTCAATGGGAGCCTATTTTCGGTGGAGGATTTTCTGCTTCCAGAAGCTTTCTTCTGTTTGCCGGATTGGCAAGATTGGCAGTCTCCAGAAGCAGTCAGAGGAACCGAATGGAAGTTGGAGCTGATTTAGGTAAGTTTGTGTCCCACTTGCCAATTTACTGCATTCAAGAAGAGTCTCCATTTTATCCGAGAAGCTTGGCCTTTGTAGAATAGCTTGGCCTTCGTACTAGACTGTGCATAGTCCAAGAGGGCAATCCTTTATTGCAATAGCAACTTGTTTAATGCTCTTTAGATGCTATCTAATAGTGGAGCCCGGAGATGACAACCCTCCAAACATTAGCTTCTTATTTAAGTCTCATGGTGCACCATAGGCAAATTATCAAAATCTTATATTGTTTCCTAGTGTGTGACTAATGATTTGGGAACGACTATGTACATGAAGTAGCATATCTATAGTATGTCTAATATATAGGTACCTGGGTACCATCCTTGGTCAGACTATAGATCTTTAGCACAATCTCAACTATTTATACTTGTTTTATTCAAGTTATCGAAGATCCTAGCAGTACCATACTTGAATATGATGAACTATAGGCAACCATTAATTGCTAGATACTTTATTAGACTTACTTGATGTATATATTCTAACTAAGGGTGAACAAGATTGGAGAGATATGCCATCTATTGACCTAACACCATTGTAAGCAAGAAAGGTATAATAAATAGGAAAAAAAAAAAACTCATCTAATAAGACCGGATGAAGACCCTTATCAGATAGTCTTTAATCGAAGGCATTTTCAAAATTGAAAAAGATTCAAAGGCAGATCTGAAAGTATAAAATACAGCAGCGCAC